>CAIGRN010124459.1:0-25313 GCA_903798345.1 Fraxinus anomala | reverse complement strand
ATTGAGTCTTTGGCTTGGAACATGTCTTCTTCTTCATCTAGAACTCCAACAAATATATATATATATATACATATATATATATATATATATATATATATATATATATATTCCACATTGTATCTTCACATATGATTATTCAACAATATCTTGAGAGTTAAAGATTTTAGATTTCAAATGAGAGAATTGAAATTGTAAACACAATTACTATTAATTTTAGTGGATTTTTCTCCTATACTCGTAATTTTTTTCCATATTGGGTTTTTATGTAAATCTTAGTGTTTATTTTATTCTTATTTATTTCATTATCGTTATTATTTTGCGATTCATAACAAGATGGATGACAATTTTAGGGTTTTTAACTCTTGGGACCAGGTTAATTCTTTTCTTCCCATTATTTCCTCATCAAATAGGGGATTATTCGAAGAGTTGATCTAAACCGTCCATTAAGAAGAGAAAGCGCGGGAAATGTTTACAATGCATCTGAACCATCCATTACATTTTTTAAGGTCTATACCCAAAATCGAAAAGTAATCTACACCAAGATTAATCGATCTGTTGGAAATGAAGCGCCACCGTGACACCTCCGCCTCCGCCCCAGCCGCCGATGATGCTCAGAAAGTAGACGGTAACTTTTCTCTGTTTAGTTTTGTCGAATGTGATTTTTAAATTTACTATTTTGTATTCTGATTGTGCACAGTACTATTTCGTTCTACATATTTTTAGAAATTTTTATTTTTTCCCCCTCTTTTGCTAAGCATATTTATTATTTAGGATTGAACTTTGGCTGGGTTTGAAATTTGAATACTGTGAAAGTCTATTTATATAATGAGAAAATTAGATAAAAAGAACCTTGAAATGGATGCTGATGGAAGTGTTAGTTTAAATTATAACTAGTTAGAGATGAGTGCTCAACATTAGCCAAACATGGGCTTAGACGATAACATACTCTCTGCTGATAATTTTGAAATAGGAGATGATTCTTGTCATTGTGAATTCGAAAAAGGGAGTGACGAGGGGGATGATTCTGTGGGATTTGAAGATGAGGGAGATGTTGAAGATATTAGTGATTTGGAAGATGATGACAATACTGCTATTGATATAGAAAGAGCGCGACGAGGTATTGCCAATTTCATATGTTTCCAGGATGTGACACCGAATCTTGTAAAAAATGACGATTTCAGAAACTTGATGACTGAATACTTTCCTTCTTTGACCTTGGATTCCGAGACAACCAAAAATGATTGCTTGAAGGTTTTTGAGGAAGCGAAATCAATAACTAAATGTACTTTGAATCATATGGGCCGAATGATTCCTCTTTCAGTTGACGTGTTAACGTACTTAAATAGCCGTGGTTTCCGCTATGACTTCGTATGTTTGGCCGCCCACTTCATTGATGACTCTTGGAATTTGAAGAAATGGATTCTTAGTTTTCAAAGGCTTGATTCTATTGATGCGGCAATCTTGAAATCTATAGATGACTGGAACCTCGAGGATAAAGTATATACTCTGACCTTGGGAAATATTAATGAATTTGCATTCGATGAAATTATTGAGTCCCTTAAGTCTCAGTTCAAGGAGAAGAACAGACTGCCACTTGATTCTCGTCTTTTTTCTGTGAGTTGTTGTGCTGAAATGTTTGGTTTGATGGCACAAGATGCATTCGAAGATATATCTACTATCATGAGCAAACTCAAAATGCTACATTGGTCGAGGTCTGAATCTATGTGGCATATCACAAATTCGAAACTGAAAAATTCTTTAGATATGGAAACACTGGGAGAATTCAATTCAGAAGATATGCGTAGGGATTGTGATGTGCCTTCTGCAGATGAATGGGAGAAAGTTCGAATAGTCTATAGACTTGTGGATAATGCTCACAATGTTGCAAAGAAGGTTTTTGAAACAAAGCATCCAACCGCTAACAAATTTTTGTACAATCTTCAGGAGCTTCGTGCAAAATTAATTCTCGAAGCCACCAGTTCAGTCTCTTTTACTAACAGTGTGGCTAAGAAAATGCTTCAAAGGCTTGAGAAGTACATAAAAGAAACGTTTCTGGTCTTGGTGATTGCGTCAGTGATGGATCCTCGTTGCAAGATGCAATACATGGAGTATATTTCCACGACATTCGAAGACATAGATGGCATCTTTGAAAGTGGTGCTGTTTTGGAGGCTATTCAAAGCATCTATGCAGATTATGTGAGCCATGGCACAAAAATGGATAATTCTGAAGGTACTTCAAATCTTAAAACAGAAGAGGGAAATCCAAGAAATGATAAAGAACAGTTTCCAAATTTTCCCAGAGGCCAAGAATACAGTGAATATGTTCAAGTCAATAATAAGCCTAAAAAATCTGATCTGGATTCGTATTTAGAAGATCCTGTAGTACCTTGGGATGAAAACTTCAATGTATTGCGGTGGTGGAAATCTGAAGCTCCCAAGTATCCAAATGTCTCAAAAATGGCCCGAGACTTCTTAGCTATCCCTATATCAGTGGCCACTTCACACGATGCTTACTATTATATGGAAAATAGACCGCCTGATCTTCGTGTTATTACTTCAGGGGCGGAGATGATGAATGCTGTTATGTGCTGCAGGAGCTGGAACCCTGGTCCGAAGATTGATTTTGAGTTATTCTTTCTTGCTGCTGGGGTAAATATATTATAACTAGTGAGGTCTATGCTTTTGAATTGCCATTTNCCTGATCTTCGTGTTATTACTTCAGGGGCGGAGATGATGAATGCTGTTATGTGCTGCAGGAGCTGGAACCCTGGTCCGAAGATTGATTTTGAGTTATTCTTTCTTGCTGCTGGGGTAAATATATTATAACTAGTGGTCTATGCTTTTGAATTGCCATTTTGTGGTGAAACTGTTTGGATCTTTTTGCTTCCTTGATCCTATTTTGAGTTGCCATGGCTGATCTAAGAAAGATGTAAGAAATGTTTATCAATTATTCTATCTAAATCAGGTGTAATCTTAAAACACCTGCTCTTAATATTGGAGATCCAGAACGTTTATGTGAACTCTTGGCTTCTGTTTGGTTCAGATTTTTTAAACTCATTTTCCTCAATTTTATTTCCAATTTCGTATTCTTTCAATAAAATAATTTTGCACGTTGACTCATAATATTTTTACTTTTTTATTTTTAATCACACATTATCCAAAAAACACTTTTTGAAAAACTTACATCAAACATGTCCGTAATGTAGTAAACGTTAAATATTTATTTGAACTGAATTGAGAGTAAGTACTTAGTTTCAATCGAGAATTTTTTCTAGTTTGGTACATTTTTGGATACCTTTTTTTATTTTTTTAACCTAGTTGTTTAAATATGACAACAGACAATAACCGTACTTATTAATTTAAATTAGACGGCAAAATATGTCAAACTTGTATAAAAGGTTGTAAAAATTTTCAACTCGACTCATGAAATTAATAGTTATGAAATACAAGTATTAATCAAATCGCTATAGATTAAATTTCATTCAAGTTTATCTTAAGTTCGTTTTGATTTTGAACCCAAAGGATATTTAAGTTGAACTGAAAATAATAGAACGATAACAGATTGCAAAGTCTACCAAACAAGTGAAAATTTTCTTAGAGTTCCGTTGTAAAAGAATTTATAAGATGTTCTCTTTGTAGTTCTCTAGACGTGAAAGGTGAGATTGAGGATATATCGATGTTATAAGAGCCTCTTTGAACTTCATTTTTCTATTAAAATATATTTTAGAATAGTATTTTAATGGAAAATGTAAGAGAGAGAAAAATACATTTTAAGAATAATGTGGACCAAATATATTTTAAAGGGAAAATTGCAGTCATGGTATCAAACATTTTGATTTTAAGCAGACTTTGTGTAAACCTTTATTTTGTGAGGGTTTTGGGTATTTCAGACCGGAAGAATTGAGGTCAAATAGTGAACATTGAATGCTGATTTTCGGGTATATGATGGGTGAAGAAGAAGACCCTTTAATTTTTTGTTTTTTTAATCTTAATTTAAAATTATTATTTTATCCATTTTAAAATTGGCCAAAGTCAATTTATTGGTTCAAGTAATGGTCAAACTAACTGAAATCATCTAGTTGGACTCTAATTGCGAGTTTTTGAAATGCTTGGTACTATAGGTGCAATAAAATGAAGGTTTAGGCAAAGTTCAATTAAAATCGAAAGATTTGGTACAATTGCTGCAATTTCCCCATTTTAAATGCAAAAGTATTTGCATTATGTACGTATAGGAATGACAAATCGGTCCATCGGCTCATGGCTAGATGACGTTTGAGACTTTGCCTGAGCCTAGGCCTAGGCCAATCCTATGTGACTCGTCGATTTGCACGAGCAGACCCATGTCACATGCTATTTTTTGCTAGTGTTAATCCTGCTTTTTGCAAGCAATTGTCTGTTTAAAAAAAAAAAAAAAAATTCGTTGATTTAATTATGTCATTTTTAAATTCATTTGTTTTAATATATTGTCTGCGAAATATTTTATTCATGTACAATTTTAACTCTGCTTATATTGATTGTAGCCAATCTCAAGTACGAAAAAAGGATGAGGTTTACAACTTTTTATTTAATATACAATTAAGGGATTATTTAATTAGAACTTTTAAAGACTTTTTGAGATTTAAGGGAATCAATGTAAATTTTTGAAACTCTAAAAATATTAACTATTTAATCGAGACTTTTAAAAAGTATTTTAAAAGTTACATTGTATTCAATTAAAACTTTTTAGAAATCTCTATAAATCTTGAGGTATTCAAATTATTAATAATTTTTAGAAAATTTTAGGGTACTAACTTTAAATAAAAAGTACTAAAATACAATCCCAAAATTTGTCTCTCATTCATCTCAAGATGTTGAGAGACTTTCACAAAAAATAATAATAATAATAATTATTATTATTATATGTATTTTTTGTTTCTTTCTATATTTATCTTTTCGAACATTAGAGTTATGATTAAAAATTATTTTTCCTACTAATTATATATGTTTTTATTTCTTTCCCTCTCTCTATTTTTTATGAAAAATTAAATTGTATAAAAAAAATTTCTTTTTTCATCAATTTTTTATGAAAAAAATTATTTGTAATTAAAATTACAAGATTTATATATAAAAAACTAATTTATAACTAAATTTAATTATATTGATTTCTTGTTTACTTTTGAACGATATGTCATATATATATGGTGAGGAGAGAAAATTGTGGGAATCACCTGTTAAATTTTTAAGAAACCTTAAATTTCAAGAACTTGAAAGCCTAATTATTATATTTTCAAGATCTTACAGTCAATTTATCAAGAAAATTATTAAATGTAGAACATACCTTGATTCATTAGGAATAATTCTTTAATCTCGGATCTTTATTTTAGATATTGAATTTTGAATATTAGCTCTTTGATTCTTGAGTTTGTGTTGTTTTATCTTGATTTTGACTTCTTACTCCATAATTTTGATTGTATCGCTTCCTTCTTTTTGATTGTTAATTTCATGTTTTTGATTGTGGGTTTTTGATATTTGATTGTGGGTTTTTGATCTTACTCTTCAATATATTTTCTCTTGTATTCTTATGTGGATTAGATGACACAAATAATAAGAGAATTTCATATGAATCGGAATCATGACCCTATATATATAGTATCCATATGTATTCGGTCCATCGTCAAATATAGCCCTAATAAATTCGGTATCTATATATATAATTCGGCACACACTTTATTTAGATGCTCAAACTCAATTACTTAATTCTTTATTAGATCACCTTAATTTTGAGCTTAAATTTAAGATAACATTTATATAAAATTAATTATGTATGTAGACCCAGATGATAAATTAATAATTTTTCCAACAATCTTCCACTTGGACCACATATGTTACATTGTAAATGTTTATAACCTTTGAGCTCAAAATTTTTGTTATCATAACCAAAAGTATCTCCAAATAATCCCTTCCATCAATTATGTTAATATATGATCAAAGCGGTATTCTTGACAATTATGATAACTAAACTCCTCAATAGTCAAGTATATTAACACAATCAAATAACATAGATCAAGTGTGAATGTGTAGCGTGAATATTACATGTAATATGATCCAAACATGTCTATTTTCAACTAGTCCTACCTTATTATTTAATGAGATCAAATCAAAACTTTAATCAATTCTACAGAAAAATTTGAATATCTGTAAGCATAAAATGTGTTCGAATCAGACAACCACCAAATACAAACCCCTATTAAAATACCAAATCATCAAAAGATGCAACACCCATATAAGCAGTACGCTCACGAAATACCTTGGGTAGTAGTCATTTAGTAAATGAATCCGCAAGTATGGAGTTTGTCTTAATATACTCTATAGAAGCCCGACCTTTTTGAATTCTTTCCTTAAAATTAGGAACTTAAAGTCTAAATTTTGACATCATCGAGATCATGTTGGAATACAAGACTGATATTGTTACAGAATAACGTAAGTGATCTTTTAATTCCATCCAAAATGTGCAGTCCAACGACAAAATTTCGCATTCATATTCCATGATCAGAATCCAAATATCCAATTATCTCCAATTGGTCTGATTTCATGTATGTGATCATGTAATTTTTAGTTCTATATAGAAACCGAATAACCTGCTAGGCTACTTTCCAAATATCCATTCCAGAATTACTTAAATATCTCGCTAACATTCCAACAATGAATGCTACATCCGAATTTATGCAAATCTAAGCTTATATTAAACTCTCATCCGTTGAAGCATAGAAAACTTTTTGTATTTCCTATTCTTTAAACTTATCCTTATGACATTTATTAATACTAACGTTGTTTCCCTTAATAATAAGGGTATCACCTAGTTTACTTTCATGCATCATAAATTTCTTAAGAACCTTATTCGATATAACTCTTTTGTAATAATTCGAAAATATTTCGAGAACGATCTCGGTATATCTGTATCCCTGACCAAAAGAGGCGTCACCAAGATATTTTATTTCAAAATTTCATGACAGAAATCTCTTGATTTCGTACAATAAGTATATATCATTGCAGGCAAATAATATATCATTGAAATACAATACCAGAAAAAATATACTTACTCCCACTAAACTTGAGATATATGCAATCATCGACTAAATTCATCTCAAAACTAAACAAGACAATTATTTGATGAAATTTATGATACCATTGACGAGAAACCTAATTAAACCCATAGATGAATTTCTTTAATCCTGAAAGAGTCTTTCGTAGCAATCAGAAAAAAAAAATCTCTTTAAAATCAATGCCTTTCTTTTAGTAAAGTCATTTACAACAAGACAAGTATTATATCTCTCTACATTACCATTCGAATTCCTTTTGGTTTTAAATATTCATTACAACCGATAAGCTTCACACATTCAGGCAATGGGATGAGTTCCTAAACGTCATTGTCTTTCATAGACTTTATCTATTTATTCATAACATCAATCCACCATTGAAATCATTTCTTTTCATGACTTGATGAAAGTTGATTGATCAAATCTTCTTCCATCAATCAAATGTCATCCTTATTTTCTTAGGAAAGATTATAAAATCATTCGGGGTTGTCTTTCTCTTTTCTTTAGTGCATTTCTTTAAAGATATTTGTTCTTGAGGTTGTTGAGTTTGTTTTTTTGGAACAATTTCTCGATTGTGTATATGGGATTTTGTAATATTGTTTTGATCCGAAATTATTTCTTGAACAAGACATGGAGTAAGAATTTGTTTATGGTACTAATCATTGTTAATTGTAATAGAAGAGATATATACAAGTTCTTCTTTAAAGATAAAATCTTTAACCTTAAAAACATTATCTCTCTTGAAAATTCTACATCCTCAAAGAATTGAATATTTCCTATTTCAAAAGTTGACCTAATAGTGGAATCTTTAAAATTTGTAACTCATTAATAATTGTTTTACTTGAAACTTTAATGAGCATTTAAACTGCAGTCTTTAGTACTTTTTCCGAGAGTGATTCTGGTAAGATGAAATGACTAATCATATTCCTTACCATGTCCTAAGTGTCCTATTTTGTCTCTAAGTAACACCATTCATGGTAGGGGAACCGACATGGTGTACTATGGGATGATTCAACATTCCTCTAGAAATTTTAGCAAAAGGCCGTGGACATTGTTCTTCTGATTCTTCAAATCTGCCACAGTATTCACCACCATGACCACATCGACGTCTTTTATTCTTTTGCTGAGTTGATTTTCAACCTGAGCCTTGTATGTCTTGAATATGTCAAGTGATTGAGATTTCTTATGGATGAGATATAGGTAGTCATAATGAGAAAAAATTCGTCTATGAACATAAAAAATAATTGTTGACCATTCTAAGAAGTCGAAAAGAATGACGTACAGATATCTCTACGAATTAGTTTTAAGATGTTCGAAATTATTTTGGTACATAATCTTCTTATGTTTGTTTATTTCCCCTTAATGTAATTAATATAAAAACTTAAACCCACATGAATTCTATTTTAAATAAAAGTTTTCAAAAGTTTTTTAAATTCTACAAAATTTTATAAATTTTTTAGAATAAAAATCCATAGAAGTATACGAATAACTTCTATTAATTCCATACAAATTTATAAAGAGTTCACGAAATTTAGAGAAGCCACCACTTAAAAAAAGTCCATAAAAGTCTACGAAAGTCATAATTGAATACACCCCTTTAATATAAATTGTGTTTCCATTGTTATAAAGAATTTAGAATTTCACGAATTTGAAAAAAAAAAATCGTGAGCCGGCTCGGTGAAGCTCGAGCAAAACCTTAAAATTTCGGTCGAGCTCAGGGGCAAGGCCTTGCACGAGCCGCGAGTTTCGGCTCGTTGAACTTCTATGTACATTGATCTGAGTATGAAATTCAAACAAAACTGAAGTGTACTCATATGAAATATTATGTCACGATAAACTATTGACGACCAAGACATCCATTTATATCATTGAAATCAATTATATTTGAAAAAAATAATAATCTAAAATTAACTTATGCACGACAAGAAAACCAAATAGGACTTAGTCTCTCATGGCTTTAGAATTCCTGTTGGGATCAGAGTATAGTAGACATGGTGGAGTAGGACTCTGTCGCATTAGGACAATAAAACCCAGTGTGGACCTGTGTAAAGTGAAGGGTCATCGAGGTGAATGTGGATCTGACTTCAGGGCAAATGATGAGGTTGAGATCCTTGACCTCATGAATGAGGTCCGGCACAGTGGATAAAACTAACCCAAGGTGTGATGCGCACGGGGCACGTACCCAAGTACCTCCAAGTTGGCTTGGAAGTTATGGTACCATCAAATAGTATTAATGAAGTGAGGATTGTGACAATTTTTCAATCAAACTTGTATGTATTTGTGTAGTTCCTTCGAACTCTCAAATTACACTAAAAACAATGCGCGTGAGATCAATAATTTCTTTTTATTGAAAAAACGGAGACTCCGATTATAACTCGAGTAATTATTATACAATTATTATTCTTCAATCACACTTCAAGGTTCTCTTAGAACAATAAAGAAAAATAAAAAATTAGAGTTGGAGAGGAACAATTAAACATATTCATAAAAAATAGAGCTGAAAGAGGATGGAATTGACAAAAGAGAAAAAAGTTAGGTGCAAAAATGAAAATTTTAAGAAAGTGTACACTTCATAACTAGGGATGGCAGTGGGGCAGGTTCCGGACGGGGCACCCCTACCCCTCCCCGCCCCGCAAAGACAATCTCCCACCCCGCCCCGTGCCCCGCCCCACATTAGGCGGGGCGGGGTGGGGCCGGGCGAGGGCGGGGCGGAGATTTGCCCCGTTTACCGCCCCGTTTAATTTTTTTTTATTTTTTTGTATTATTTTTTATTATTTTTTGTAATTATTTTTAATTTTTTAATTTTTTTTCTTTTGCACGGGACGGGGCATACCTTCCCCGCCCCGCCCCGCAACCCGCGGCGGGGCGACGCCCCATGCCCCTGACGTCCCATGCCCCGCCCCGCCACGCCACCCCGTCGGGGCGGGTTTTTTTTGCCCCATTCGGGGCGGGGCGAGCGCAGGGCTGGGCGGGACGGGACGGGACGGGGTAAATTGTCATCCCTATTCATAACCTACTTTTCATTACATACCCGACAATACATTATTGTATGTATTTTGTAACCATAAAAATTAGTGGGTCCCAAAATATCAACTTTGTAGTTAAGCAAAGATTTTGATTCGTTTTCACGTATCATAATTTCTTTAACCTTAACTTGATGAAACTACCCATGTTGTCTTTACACCCACTTTTCTCTGCTTTCTTTTTTTACTTTCCAAACAACAAACAAGAAAACATGAAGCAATCCTCCACCGGATAGTGCCCATCTCTGTCTCATCTTCCAACATTTCTTGTGGATAATACATTCTATCCTCCAAAATCGACTAAAAAAGGTGTTCGATAGTTATAATTTAACGAACAAAGTTCCTTTCTCGTATTCTCACCTTTTTAGTGCATAATGCGTTCTATCCTCAATGCTCAAACTAAAAAACGTGTTCGATAGTTACAATATAACGAACAATGTTTCTAACTCACATTCTCATATTTCTAAGTGTGCAATACATTCTGTCATTCATGACCAATTATAAAAGACATGGTTGACATGCAGTGTTGAACTCTAATGTACCAAATCACGAAAAATTAGTCGAAAATTTAAACTAAATGTTATTTCTAGAAATTTAAATTACATACTTGATTTTCTTTAGCAGAAGATTCTTTTTGGATTTGTTGAAATGTTTTGATTAAGGTAGAAGAAAAAATTTATAAACGTACTTTTTATTCATACATTTCATTAGACCTACAATCATTACTCACTTTTTATTCATATTTTGTAGGTTTTATCGCTTAAAAATTATAATTTAAATACGATAAGATGTGTGCTCTTTAATTTTTTTAGTTTTTCTTTGTTCAAGTATTAATAAATAACCCGGTTGGTCCTTTTAAAATAATAAATAATAATAAACTCAATGGGCAAAGAATCATGAGGAAGAGTAAAAGTGAGCGACGAATCGTAGAATTTGGCATGCCAAATGAATCCGTGTGTCCCATTTCGACGTGGATCCACGTATTCCTTTACATTGAATCTTTTCATATAAGAATGGTAGGGGGTGGTGGATCAATTTCCTTGTCATAAGTCATTATGATAATGGTTTATACGGTGATAAATAGTATTATTCAATTCTTATATAGGAGTAAAATATGAATAGATGAGTCCAATCTTCTTGTTTGAAACTTGCATTTTTAACATGTCGACACATTACTCTTTTTAGCAAATAAAAAGACACCCATTCACTTGTTTTGATAAAAAAAGGTAATGTGACGAAGCCAGTATTTGGTGGGAATTAAAATTAAATTTTTATTAAATTTGAATAAAAGTTGTTGAAATGTGTGATTGAAAAGTTATGAATTCCATGAAACATGTAGGTAAAATAATTATTGATTTTGAATTAAATTAGAATCTAAATTTTAATCCCTATTAAATAGAGGTTAAATGTGAAAAATGTAATAAGGTCTTGTTTGACATGACTCTTGAGAAGTCAAACTGATATTTTAAAATCCAAAAGCTACTTTTGGATCACTTTTTTAATTTTATAAAATTATTTCTTCTACTTCTTCTCGAGGAAGTTTCTTAGGTGTAGCTTTTTTAAAAGCTCTTCCGAAAAAGAGAGCTTTTATCGAAATTAATTTTTTTAACACTTATTAAAATAGCTCACTTAGAAAATTCTTCTATAAAAAGTAGAAACAAAAACAGAAATCCTTCCAAATGGGCCTAAAAGAGGCAGGTAAATCTTAAATTCGAAACAACATAATTCTCATGTTTGATCCAATTTTATAAAATTTATTTTCAACCATAAATTTTATGTGATTTACAATTTTTCAACCGCATTTCATAAATTTTTAATAATATTTATTGAAAATCTAATTTTTAGTCAAACCAAACTGGCACAAAAGACAACATTTCTCTTCGTTCTTACACAAACTACACTCACTTGTATAGACTATAGAGACGCGAACATTGTAGAGAGAGAGAGAGAGAGAGAGAGAGACTTTTCGTCATTCTACAAACCCATATTCCATTATCTACTTATTCGTTTCTTTGATTTTTAATCATAGATAGACACCCACCATCCAATTTCTCTTATTCTTCATTTTCCTCCAAAATACAGAAGACTCTCTGTACATATATAAATACACACACCAGCCCCTCTCTTTTCCAAACCAAAACTCCAACCACTTTTTCATATTTCTCTTCAAACATCAATGGGTTTTAACGAAATCTGCAACACAGGCTTGATTTTAGGTTTGGGATTATCATCAACAAATGAACACAAGTCTGAAAAACCAATCGTGAAATTATCAGAGCCATCACTTGCTCTCAGCCTGTCTGGTGATCTGGGCTATGATAAGACGGATAATTTGTATCGTCAAGATAGTACTGTTACGTCTCTCTCTAATCTTAGTGTGAAGAGAGACAGAGAATTTGGGAGTGAAGAGGGAGATTTAGAGAGAGTTTGTTCAAGAATCATTGATGAAGATGATGAGGGCTCTAATGGAAGGAAGAAACTTAGACTCACTAAAGTTCAATCTGCTCTTTTAGAAGAAAGCTTCACGAAACACAGCACTCTTAATCCTGTATCTCTCTCTCTCTCTCTCTCCCCCACATATATATGTATATATATGTGTATATGTGTGTGTGTTTTACATTTAGCATGTTGGTTTGAGTTTAATGGGCTCGTTTATATCATGTTTATTCTACATGGGATTTACTCTTTAACAGATGATTTTTTCAATTGATCAGAAACAAAAGCAAGAATTGGCGCGGGAGTTGCATCTGAGGCCTCGACAAGTGGAAGTATGGTTCCAAAACAGAAGAGCAAGGTCTCATCTTTATCTAAAAGTTTAAACTGTTGAAAAGGAGAATAGAATTATAGTACGGTTTGATCGATTTCAATGGCGTCTAAACCATCTCTTTTCATATATACAGAACAAAGCTGAAACAAACAGAAGTGGATTGTGAGTTCTTGAAGAAATGCTACGAATCACTAACAGAAGAAAACAGGAGATTGCAGAGGGAATTACAAGAATTGAAAGCACAAAAACTAGCACAACCCTTTTACATGGCGGCCACCCTCTCCATGTGCCCCTCTTGTGAAAGGATCGGCGGCGGCGGCGGCGGCGAAATTCCGGCCAAGAGCCCCTTTTCAATGGCTCCTAAGTCGCACTTCTATAACCCCTTTGCCAACCCACCAGCAACCTGTTAATTAATTAATTAGTTAGTATTAGGAAAAATATATAATTATAGAAGAATCCACCCAACCCTCCTTTTTACTGGTTACGGGCATGTGTTGATTAGTTAAGGAAACATTAGCTTGTGTTATTGCTGCTAATTTGTAGAAAAATTAGAGAATTTTGGACAATTTTTACCTTTTTATGTTTATAGCAAACGTTTGTAAATATTATTGAAATATATATGTGAATTAAGTGATTATTATTTATTGTTCTTTTTTAATTACATTTTTTTTCCTTTCAATTAATGGTGTACGATTATTGCTGCAAAGTGATATTTTTCTAAATTGTCTTACTAGGAAAAGAAAAACATTATTATAGTAATTCATTCAAAATGCTTAAACAGTTGAGACTATTTTCATGTGCAGGTAATCAAATTCCTTATAAAATCATACTTCTTTCTACATTTTTATTAGAGTTGAACGTGGTTAAGTCGTTAAGAAACTGTTTTATCTTCTATTAATTTGTATATAATTCGTATTTATTTACATGGAACTATTTTGCAGCTATTATATTAGGTTCATAACTGTTACGTCTTGCCACTACGGTTCAAAGTCAAAGTGCAACGTAGCAATTCACGTGGACAGAGAATCAACAGAAAAGTCAACAAAGACCTAAGTGGTAAAATATAAAGAAACTATACAAACTATCGAAACTTATACTGAAGCACTAAAACTTGGGCTGAAACACTGCCTAAAGAAACAAAAAAAGAACTGAAGCTCTCCACTCAAAGGACCAATACAAAGATCCTCAGAGGCTCTCAATTCATTCGAGGCTCATGAAACCGATATTGCATTTTGCAACGTATTTTGAAGATATTTTAGAAGTGATTGATATAATACTTGCAATAAAGAATGTCAGTGTATCAACCTATTGTATAGGGCGGCTAACCCATTATCAATGTATAAATTATATGAATAAATTATGAGAATTTATACTTTGAACTCTCAAATATGATAAGGAAATATCTACAGAGACTTTTTGTGAGCATTTTCACCTTACATACTCTTGGAATGTAAATATTTGAATACACAATCTTACACTTTCTATTCTTATTGTCTTCTATCCTTTCACATGTTCCCGTAAAATCTTTAATTAGTTACTTTGGTTTTCAATGGGTGATTGTTGTTAGCGCAATCACCATTGTTTCAACGGTTGGAGTTCGAACATTTTTGTCTCCCGTCGTAGAGCATCTCTCGAGTTCACATTCGCCTATTTTCTTATCGATCCTCTAGTAAAAACACGTTGGAACTTGTTTGGCTTGACGGAGTGGACCCGACATCTATTGTCTCATTTTTTTGGGTCAACACTAACTATATCTATTGGTGTATTATTATCAGGTTAGACGCATGTAGCATTTGTTAGCCATATTTGAATTGATTTTGGATTGTTGGATAAATTAGTGCACATGAATTATATTTTGCTAATAAAAATATACGTGCATGTAAATATTAGAGTAACGACTTATCGAATCATAATACATGTATAATAATGAGCAAATTACTATTTATGTAAACTTAGAAAATACAGAAATCGAAGGAAATAAAATGAAGCGAGGCATGAGTATGCGAATGCAAATTTCCTTAAAATGGATTTCACCCCGTACACTAATATTAACATAATCAAATGGACTTCGTCTCCTAAGATACTATACTTCTTCCAAAATTAATATAGCACAATGTTAATTTTGCAGGGTGAACTAGCGCTTAACTATACTCTTCTAGAATGGAAGATATCAAATAGTAAATATCTAACACGAAACTTAAAATAATATGAACATTATTTTGACAGAATTTAGAGAAAGAGAGAATTAGAAATTAGTTATAAGGAATTGATTTGGAGTAGAAAAAAATGGAATTAAAGGTCTCTATTTATAATTTTTCAAGCGACTCTTTGAATGGTTGCATCTTTTAACATAGACCACACATTTTCACATTAAATGGTGTAGTATACTCCATATCAAATGGTCGTGCTTTTTCATCATGCACCTTTTTATTTAGTCACACTCATTCTAAGCAACATGACTCTTTGTATGCATCATTTGCTTTAAAGAGTTGCACCTATTAGAGATTTATTCAAATTCACTATAAATAATACCAATTATTCCAACATAGATTCCTCAGCGATGTGGCTCAAATAACTTGAGGGATTTAGGCAAAATCTTCGAGAACGCTACCTTTTCTGTTGCCACCCTACCTTGTATCCAATTACGTACCATTGTAAAGAAAAGTGAGATTGTAATTTAGAAGTGATTTAGTCATGTATTACAGAGAGTTGCTTCGTTCGCCCTTTCGTAGGGGAATCATTGCTCTTATTTATAAGCTTTTCAACAAGAGCTTGTCAGCCTTGTCTTGTTAAGCAAGAGTGTTTAGCCTCAATTGCGTGTCATTGTCTTGTTTGGAGATATTTGATTGGATGCCAAGTTAGGCGGAATCATCATTTCACCTAGGACGTAGTCTACGACCTAGGTTATAATTATCTACTGCTTTGACAATCATGACTTTCTTTTGATTGGTAGAAGGTTTGGTGTCGACATTATAGGTGACACTTGTATTCTTTTGATGGGTTATTACGAGGTTCCGATGTCACTAGGGTACACATCATGAATTCACGATAGTGTTTCTTGATAACGACAACCTCTTGTCCGAACTAATTCATGGTCCGACTTTCAACAATTTATTTGGGACTTTGATCACTTTTTGAGTAGGATCGAACACCAACAAAATAAATTAGGGATATTTTAATTTTTCACTCAATTGGGGGTTTTCGAAAGATAAAGAGTGGGAGCAAGGTTGGAATTTACGCATTTACCATTTTCAAAGGGAAATTTCCCGTTTGATTCGCACGGAGAATTTTGTCGTCCTTCTTTAGTCAATATCAACATAGACATGTAATGCACGCGTGTGATACATGGAGAGAGGGGCTCACACGTAATTGTCTAGTTATGTTTGTTTATTCTGCTACAAAAAGGTGTTGGCAGATACGTGTTCGTTAAGGAAGAAATAGAGAATCTTGAAAGATTTACATTTGAAAAAATAAATAAAAAAATAAAAAGACTAGGGCCTATTAGGCCGAGTAAGATGGCCCCACTTTTAGGGAACCGGTGGGCCATAGTCCACGTGAAGTTCGCGTGTCCCCCTCTCAAATTCCCAATTATGAACAACTTGACTTCAATTTCAGTTCAATCATACATGATCTTCTGTTTTGTGGGCCCAAGCCCATGTTTTATCTTTTTTTTTTTTTTTTCCTTTTTTAATTATTCTCAAATACAATTTTTGCCAAATTCTATCTTACTCCTATTTCATGAAGAAATTTTGAGGGATAATGTTTTGAATGTAACCTTTATTTAAATGAGTGTTATTGTGAAGCACTAAGTCAAGCTTGAATTGACGTATGCCCGAGAGTAGAGATAGCGAGCAATCTTGATTTCATAGACAGCAAGTTTGGCTTATCAGGTTTCATGCCTCCAGGCGGCCTTTCTCTCATTTTTCGGCCTGCAAAGCCGAACAATTGACACACATACACTTTAAATAGGATGTTAGGAAAATAGTTACATATAATCATATCATTAGTGCACTCTTTAATAAAATATATCATACGTCTAGCTGTTAACAATCTTGTCGTGTCAAATGGAAAAATAAGCATTTTTACTGTGTGACATGTGGACGTAGTTCAATGCTGTCTAAGTTCATTTTATCTTTATATGTAAAAGAAACAAATTATTAAATCTTTTCTTCCATGCCAAAAATATGTCCTCCCTCCATTTCGCCTTGGTTATGTTTGTGTTGATAGACTACAAGTGTAAAGCAAGTCACAAGCATAAATAAATCTATTCGTAAATTTCTAATCTAATAAAATAAAAATAAAAAAATGATCTAGGTGTTCCATTATCGAGATAGACAGTATCTAGACTCTAAAGTTTGAAAAAATTGGACGGTCCAGATATAGATATAAAAAATTGTTTAGAGTCACATTATTATGATTGGTCATGGGCCAAGTCCAAGGTTGAATGATTGTGAGAATTTATCTTGATCGAATGATTATTATTTAATTAAATAATAAAGATTAATTATTTAATTAAATAATAAAGTGTTAGTTTTCAATTTTAAGATTTACTGAACCGAATTGGACCCTTTGATCCGGTTCAAATGCTTTTAAATAAAAATTCATGCACATCCCTAATTACAAATGTTTTAATGTTTTTCTCAGTATATTTAGTAATGTTGAATGGAAATTAAAATCAAATTTTTAGTAAATTTTGATAGAAATTAATAAAATATGTGAAATTTATGTAATTAAAATTAATTATTAATTTATTATAATTTCTTATCACGAATAATTTTTCAGAAGGATTGAATTAATTAATATTAATTATAGAAAAGTTGATGATAGTAGCGTAGGAAGTTTTGGACCGACAAGTGATGAGGTGACTATCTTGGAAAATACAACAATATTGGTGATTGTCTAATCATATGATTTCATCATCTTATCCACATCAAATCATCACACGCCTACTTTTAGATAATCTTTTTTAGAACCGTGCTATAGATACAGGAATTTGAATTCCTGTGTACTAGACAGAATACACGCAACAACGAGTGGAGTGGAGGGTTTTTGTCAATATTTTAATTACGTGGGTCCCATTTTCATGTGATTGAAATTCAAATTTCTGTATCAATTCTATTTTTTCCTCCTATACTTGCAGCATTATCCTCTTATTTATTTATTTATTTATTTTTGTTCTACAATGCTGAAACTAAGAGTTTTACTATGGATACATAACAAAACACATATAGTTTCACATAATGGTCACCCCTTATTGGGGGGTGGGGGCTGGGCCCACAATCGCCCTCAATAGGGTTGGTCATTTGGCCATTATGTGTACCATTATATAAACATAGCAATATTCTGAAATTAAATACCGGTAGCTTATTTATTTATTGCCATGAATTATCTTTATAAAAAAGTTATCTCAACTAGGGATGATAATGATGCAGATCGGAACGAGGCGGTCATTATCATTTTGGTCCCGAGAATCTTTGGGAAATGGGATGATACCAAAAATTAAAAAAAAAAATCTTATTTATCATCTGGTTTAATTAATTAATTTTTTTATTTTTAAAAAAATATGATGATTTGAATTGAAAATATAGAAATAATAATAATAAAAAAAAAGAATGCGGAAGGGTTCGTCTTGTTTATTGCTCGGAATGGGGATTCATCACCCCATTCTGGTGACAGATAGTTTTGTCATACTTAATCTCAACTTGTTTTTCGTACACTATTTTTGTTAAACAATCATATTGATTTTTTCATTTGACTGATTTATTAAATTTGATTTTCATAACACTTCTATTTGAACTAAATTCAGAAGATTTTGAAGGATATCGTGGCTCTTTCTTTTTTTTCATTTCAATTTGTTAGTAGAACCTCGTAAGTATTTCATTCACACAAATCAAGAGTTACATTTGAGCAAAGTCGTTCTAGTGGTCGAATCATGCATTGCAATCTCCTAACTAACACCACATGAACAATCATAAGTAATAAATTCGATCAATTGGAAAAATAATTTGGTACAATGTTAGAAAAATGACCGTCTAATAGGCTGATCGAAATGACCATTTTCAAAAAAATCACTAATTCACATCTAATTAGTAGAGGACTATCACACGAGGTTAAGCGAACAATCGTAGATAAATAATAGAAACCTTAACAACAAAGATTTCTATCTATCCTAGTATTTGAAAAGGTGAGGAACATGGAAACTTTTATGATAAGCTTAGAAAAGGCAAAAATGCCTAATGGGGACAGCAAAGGTCAAGTGTAAATACATTAATTAAAATCAGGACTACTTTATAAAATTGTTTAGATTAGCAGATTCGCAATCTGTCTATGCACACGTAATTTCTATTAAAAATTAGATAAATAAACAACTTGAAGGACACGTGTCAAATGATGGTTAAATTGTCGGCAAATCTGGGTGTTTCTAACGTTGTGGTTATACAAATGAGAGCTTGCCACGTGGTCTTGTCGCTTCATAATGCTAAAATGAACTGCGTTCTTTTCTTGTATTTTTTGCATTATCCTTTCAAGGATAAAGAATTTTTTTATTATAATAATGCGTGCGCATATGCGGAAGGTTAATTACTTTTATGGTCCTTGAAGTTTTGAGTAACCAATTCATTGGTTATTGAAGTTTGGGTTCCAATTGAACGGGATTAGGGAAATTAGAAATGGAATTGAGATTTGAGTTGAGTTGAGTTGAATTGACAAGTTAAACCGTAAAATATTGGGTGGATTTAGAGTGAAAACGAACGACATGTTTAGAACCTGTCATTCCAATCGATAAAAAAAATTAAATCTTTGAATTGGTTTGGATCGGAGCTGAATCGTACTACCCTCGTCCAACCCCCAGATGCACCCTTGATGACAATTATTACGATCACTTCTGTTGAAAAAATATTTCGTATAAATTAATAGATAGATTGACTCTAGATTATCAGTGTGTTGAACGTTAAGCTAGTCATATTGAGACCAAATACTAGCTTTAGCAGTTACGTGAAAGAATCTCTCTTTTTAGCAAGAACGTTGAGGATAGCGTCTTTAAAATTACGTTTTCTCATGTCCTTTTGTGGGTTGGTAGTGAATGGCCTAGTTCTTATAGACAAAGTTCATGAAACACGATGAGCTTCCACGTTTCACCTTTCATTAGCAACAAACAAGTGCCGAATGTTACCACATTATTGGGGTAGCTAGCCACGTTGCATCAAAATTATGACTATAACATCTAGAGAACTTGTATTTTTGTGACTATTCGTATAAAAACTTCTTCTTCAACTCATACTTAGGGCCCGCGTGACAAGTTTTTGAATTTTTTAGACTAATAATCTGTTTTTATACATATTTGAATAATTTTCTGAAATCAGAAGAATTTTTAGAGAAAATTAATTTAAGATAGCATTTTCAAGAAGTTTTTCTATAAGAAGTAGAAGTATAAATCATATCAAATGAATCTTACGTTTTTTGAGATGCAGCTTTCACTATTAATTTATACCTAATCTCAATAACTAATACCCAAGTTTAGTCACATCGTCTAGGTTATACCTAAGTACAAGAGTTATCCGATGACTATTTAAATTATAGGTGGTTTTGTTTTTTCTGAATAATTTTTCGAATGTAAGATCATAATCTTTTACTCAACTTGCACTTGGTTGAATACGTTAGCCGTGACGTAGTTACTAAAATTCTCAATCGTGTAGAAAACAATTTTCAGTCACTATTTTATAGGCATTTTTCACCTTAACATAACCCAAAAGGAATCTCACCATTATTATGTCAAAACAATCCAATTGCGTATTTAAATTTCTCTCTTAACTTAAGAAAAAACAATGATTTTGACACAATTTCATCCCATTGGATAAAAGATATTTTCAAGTTTCATAGTTTTCAAATATGTGTATTAGATTTTTTCTCATGTCCACAGAGGATACGAATTATAATATCCACTATTGGCGTGGCAACCCATAGTGTGCGTTATAATTTCTGCCCACCATGGAAAGGAGATCAAACCCGATATATGTATATATATACACATGTCACATTTTATTGTTAATAATAACAATAAATTTAATTTCTCTCTAACAAACATATATTTTTAGACGAAATGATTTTAAGGATATAACAGTTGGTAGGTTTTGGAGGGAAGGGAAAAACAGGTTTTGGGCCAAATGTTAAAAGTGGGAAAAAATGGTCTATGGGTCATTTTAAATGGATTTTAATTGGGCCAGTTTCTGAACAGAAATTTGGCGAACCCAACCCAAACCCAATTCAGAAGAGAACCACCAATGAGCAGGTTGGCCCAGATATCCTCATTGAAGTTGCCTCCATGAAAGTTTAGGTTGGTAAGGATATCTCGTCAGACTTATACTTTTTATAAAAGAACTGTCTGCTATTTTATGTCAACTTTAATAAGTTCATAATAAAAAGTGAATTGTACCTTTCTCAAATAAAATGGTACTTCTTTAAAATGAGTTGTTTGGTATTATGTACGGGTGAATGCAGTTTAATTAGATGGTTTTTGGTCTATTTCAAACAAAATCATTTAAAATTGACAGTTCAAAAATATTAGTTAGGGAGAGATGAATTGGTTTTTGAAAACTTTTTCCGAAAGTTGATCCAAATTTAATCAAGTTGAAAATGAATGAGTTAATCAAATAAAAATGTACAAGTACGAAAACATAAGTAAATGGAAAGAGAGTGTGCAAACGATGTAATTGTAGAGGATCGATCCCAAATAATGATCTACGTCTTTCGTTACTAAACTCTTCGTCATGAGCAATGTCTTTTCATTAAATTTAATAGACTTATGGAGCAATCCATAACCCTTACAATACTTTCGGTCACTTACAAATAATGAACATCAATCCTTATATAATATTGAGCTTTCAACGACCTCAATTTGACCAACAAATTTAAAGAGAAATTATTTTACAATTTGAAACATCTCCCTTAATAAATGATATAATCAAATTAAGTACAAAGAGAGAAATAACCAAACACTTTAATGAATAAAACTCAAGTGTTATGTGAGAAATTTTTTAATGAGGAATATATTTTTCAAAAGTTGATTCAATCAAAAACTTTTCAAAATAAATGATTTGATAAAAATAAATAAGATGTAAGATCAATATAATTTAGTACAAAAATATCTTAAATGTTCTCAAAAGTATTGTGATAAATGCAAAGTGAAATGATATTTAGATGTCAAAATGCCAAAAATTATGATTAACCGAACAACCAATCTGGACATCCGCATTTTGAGCCGGACAACCAAGCCGTCCTTGTGTGTCAGAATTCAGAACGGTTTAAAAAATGATGTTGGACGAATCGGACATCCGTTTGGACAGAGTTTTCTCGGATTTTTCTTCCTTCATTGTTTTGAAAAATGTAGGTTTTTGAACAATGTTTTTCACTCTATTTTTCAAGGTAAGTGATATTGTAGTGAATTTGAATAATAAGTTGAAATACTTATCTTTTGAAAGATAATTTTTATGCAAGTGTTTTTATGAAATAATTCTCTCGTGCATAAATGATTCATTTCTAAAGATTAAAGTATCGTACATTTACACAAGAATGCAAAACATCTTAATCTCGTATATTCAATGTTTGACTATTGAAGTTATTTGTCATGAATACTTGGCTTCCATCTTTGTTTTTATTAATCGTTTGATGAGAGTCTTTTGGTAGTAATCTTTTTGTCCCCAATCGATCAAGTTTACAACAATAGCTATGAAGACTAAAATTCAATTGATAGAAATAAAATCAATTTGCTCGTTATGATTAAAACATGAAGTCAACCATAAATGAATAATTTCCCTATTTTCGATTATGACAAACAAGATGATTTGCATAAAGTAGTAATGACAAATTGATAAGGGATAAAAATCTTAGATATCACATATGATTCGTATATTCCTCTATCTTTCATACATATATTCCCCTTATCTAGTTTGCTTAATTTGAAGTCCAATGAAGAATTTAAGTTCTCCTATCTTGCTCATTTCAAATTACATGCTCATACCTTTGAAAATTCTTCACAAAGATAAATATAGTTACACCAAATATAATATTATCAACATAAATTTGAACGATAATCATATCATTCTTTTGACTTTTGACGAAAAGAGTAGTATCAACTTTACCTATTGAAAAGTCATTTGAAAGTAGAAATTAACTTAATCTTTCATACCAATATTTAGGAACTTGTTTTAAACCGTATAAGCCTTTCTAGGTTTAGTCTGAATACTTTTGATTTTTAAAATTGAGGGGTTAATCTATAATTTTTTTTTTTGAATATATCCATTTAGAAATGTACTTTTAACGTCCATTTGATGAAGAGTGAATATTTTATGACAAGTAAATATAAGAAGCATGCAAATAGATTCAACCTAGCAACAGGTGCAAAAGTTTCCTCAAAATCGATATCCTCCTATTGATTGTAACCTTGGTCTAGAGCCTTGTTACGCATAATTTTCCAATTTTCATCTCGTTTATTTCTAAAAATCCATTTTGTGCTAATGACGATAATTTTTTTCAAATTGATTTAGTTCTTTTTGCATAGTTGGAATCCAAAATTCATCAAATTTGATTTTCTTGATTTTTTTGGTTCAATTTGTGAGATAAAAGCACAACTATTAAGATGATTTTTAGTAGAAGCACTAGTAGCCTTTGGATGAATTACCAATAATTAATTCTTTTAGGTGAGAAGTAACAAACCTCCATTCTTTTAATAGAGTAGGGTCATTTTGTACTTCGATAGGTTCTACTTCACTCTGTTAAATGTTTGCTTCTTCCAAGTGTTCATCTTTTGGATTTTCTTTGTTTTAGTTTTGAGTATTCATTCATTCGAAGAGAATTTCCAATCCTACATCATTAACAATACTTTTCTCACGATTAAAAGGATTAGTTTCATAAAAAATGACACGTATGATTCTTCAACGATTAGAATTCTTTTCTTAAAGACTCTATAAGCTGAATATCCTATAAAGATTCCAATGTCGAATTTTGAATAAAATATTTTCAAATTTTCTTTTGTGTTCAAAATAAACAATTTGCAACCAAATACTTTGAAATAACTGATATTTGAAATTCTATTTTTCCAAAATTCATAGGGAGTTTTAGTTTTTTTTTTTCGACTAACTAAAACTCTATTAAAAATATAGTACGTGGTGTTAAGGGTTTCGATCCAAAAGTATTTTGGCATGCTATTTTCATTAAGCATGGTGCTAGCCATTTATTGTAATGTGAGATTCTTCTTTCTACTACACCATTTTGTTGAAGGGTTCTAGGAGTTGAAAAATTATGTTTATATTAATTTTTGTTACAAAAATGATTAAATACGATATTATCATATTCTCTACCATAATCTCTTCTGATAGTTGTAATATGATATTCTTTTTTCATTTGAACATTTTTACAAAAATGTTTAAATACATTCAAAACTTTATCTTTTAAATTTAAGAATAGCACCCAAATAAATGTAGAAAAGTCGTCGATAATGACGAATACATAATGTTTACCATCCAAGTTAAAGGTTCTAGGAGGTCCCAAAAAGTCTATGTGGAGTAGTTGTTGTAGTTTTGTAGTTGAAGAGTGTAGTTTAGGTTTAAAAGAACTTTTTACTTGTTTCCCAAATTGACAAGTATCACAAGTTTTATCTTTATCAAACTTTAAATTTGATAAACCTTTGACAAAATAATTTTTAGAAGTTTTTAAGAGGAGATTCATGCTAATATGACACAATCTCCCATGCCACAACCAACTATCCTCGTTTAAAATTGATAAACATTTATTTTCAAATTCGATATTTATGATATAAACATTTTTAATTCGACTTTCTATAAACATCACATCTTTTGATATAGCATCTTACTAAAGCATTTAGAAGAATCAAATTTAATGTGATATCCTTTATCACATAATTGATTAATACTAAGCAAATTATATTTGAAATTATCTACTAATAAAACATTTTCAATTGAAGGAGAAGAATGATTACCAATGTTTCCAATTCCAATGATTTCCTTTTGCATTATCCTCGATGTGATAATTCCAATAACATCCATCCTTCTTTTTGAATTTTTATAGTAACATTCTATCTTTATGTGTTTTGAGTATCCATTATCCAAGAAATAATTTAATTCTTGATCTTTGGTACCCATACAAATTTGGGTAATTGATAGTTAGTTTTAGTGAACTCTCGAATCCACTTGTTCTTACTTTTAAAATGTAGCCTCTTTTTTGTTAGACAATTATAAGTAATATGTCCATTTTTATTGCAAAAGCTACATGTAGTGTTTAAAAGAGAGGTGTTAGATGTTTTGACAAATAAATTTTTGAAAGGTTTTTGCTTCAAGAATTATTTATATCCGATTCCTCGTTTGTCAAAAACACACTTTTGATCACCAAACATTAAATCAAAGTTCCTCTTACCTTGAGTGAATTTACAAATAA
>CAIGRN010124457.1:0-10182 GCA_903798345.1 Fraxinus anomala | reverse complement strand
CTTGTCATATGTACTATGTTGATTAGATAAAATTAATGTATTTGTTGATATACTTTTGATTTACACGCTCACTCTAAATTTATTAATTATACCCTTATTATTTTTGTAGTGTGCAAGGAGTTGATATTTTGTGGGATACCTAAATTGTCGGTTAAATAAGTTAACTTTGATATGATTTAGTCATTTTTTTGAAGTAGTAGTCTTTCGAGAATTGTTGAGATGAATTTTACATTGACATATTGTATTGAACTGTATTCAATATTTCTATATTGAAAAAATGGAAAACTTGATTATTTATGGATTAATTTTGTTTCGTAATTATTATAGGTTTGCTGGTAATCAAATAAATAAATAATTTTTAAGAAACCAAATTGATGTTTACGACATACTACTAAGTATGACGTAAATTTCACAACTTTTAACGATGTTTAGAGGCATGCCGTAAAAAGTATATCACATTTTACGGCATGCATTCAATGAATGCCGTAAAAGGTATGAAATATACGACTTACATTTTAACACGCTGTAAAAAGTGAGATATTTTTTATAGCATGCAACGGAATGCCGTAAAAGTAATAGCGGCATTCTCTAGACGGCGTACTCTGCATGTCGTAAAAAGTGACCCACTTTTTATAGCATTGCTTTATACGGCGTGTTGTTGTTACGCCGTAAAGAGTTACTTACGGCATACAATGCATGCTGTAAAAGGTGAACTTTGTTGTAGTGTTGGACATTGATATCTTGGCATTATAAATCGTTAGACATACCAAAATATCCATTATTGAAAGTGTCTAAAATGTGTATCGTAATGATTCAATTATTTAAAGTATGTTACATTCGCCTTTTACTGCATTAATTTACAACCATTTACGGCATGTCTAAAATGTGTATCGTAATGATCCAATTATTTAAAGTATTTTAATTATACATTTTCATCCACTAACATTTCATTTCATTTCATTTTTTTGGATCATTTTATATTCTTTTAGAATTTATGTTAACTAAAATCCTAATAGTCATATAATACCCTCTTCAACTAAAGCCATAACAACAATGGAAGAGACATCATTAGAACAAATACGTACGAACATATAAATATATAAAGACGACTTTAGAAACAGTAAATATTACATTTTATTGTGGGTTTGATGAATTTAATATGTGAAGGATTCTTGATTTGTGTTTGGGTTATTTGATACTGTACTTTTGAATTCAAATAGTATGAGTAAGAAATTTCATTCCTAATTGTTTGAGTTTTCTATTGAGATTATATTTTCTTTTCTTGATTTTCTTTTTGAGATTGGAATTTATCTAAGAATTTTGTGATCTTAGTCCAGTATTTCGTGTGTAATCAATGGATTCGTGATCAATCTTTATTCTTCATCATGTCTCAATTCAATTTTTATGCATCAACATCTTATCCAGAAGTGGGGAAAAATTTAAACAAGTTCAATATTGTAACATACTAGATGAAGCAAGAAAGTTGTGCATCTCTTTATGCATCTATTTATGTAAATCTCAATTTATTCATAATATCAATTATCTCTTCTATAATCATTATTCAAGTCGTATCTTTCTTTGATATAATTGATTTATTTATTTACGATCATAATAATACTCTTACTTTATGCATGTGGTAGGGCTGAATCTGCACATGCAAAACTTAAGAGGCTATTAGGGTCTTCCCAACGTAATTTGGACTCATCATGGACAATAATTCATGTATTATTGGAGCTACAACATAAATATATTAAAGCTTCATTTGAAACCAGTTTGGGTACTTTCCAACATAATTTCAAACTTATCTCGTTTCAAGAGCTAAGGGGATTTACATCAAGAATTGCAATGAATTCGATACTTCAATAGTCCAAGCGAGTTGATGACATTGGAATTTGATACCTTGTTTAAATAATATGGATTTTCCCTAGTTAGATGGTTATATTCTAGTGTTGTTGTCTTTTGTTTCGTTTTATTTTGAATGTACTTTTTTTTCTTAACTTACTTGTTCTTATTTCATCTTTTTTTATTCTAGTTTCATTGGACACTTTAGTGGTACAATTTGTAAGATATGGAAAATGGCATCTTTCTAATGGTACTATAACAATTGCTTTTGAGTAACTTCATATTATAAATATATTCGAATTGCATAACTCTGAATTTGATTGTTCGAGTAGGTTGAATCCAGTTCTATAGAATAAATTATTAAAATTTATTGAAGAAAGTGATATAGCCCTTGTTTCGTGGGAATTAAAATTTAGATTTTAATTTAAATTAAAGTCAACAATTAATTTTAACCACATATTTAATAGGTTCCACAACATTTCAATTGTACATTTCATAAACTTTTATCAAAATCTACTAAAAGTCTAATTTTAATTCCCACCAAACAGGGGCATAATTTTTTTGGAATACTAGTTCTAGTGTTTGATGTACCTCAGAAGGCAAGTACAGAAAGAAGACTTGTTTTTCAATATTTTGTAGAGAATTGCCTCTTTTTCTTGTTTTTATGGTGGTCAGCAAAATGCCAATCTTTTTCCCTTTTAATGGAACAAATGCTACAAGTCCTTCAAATTATTGTGTTTGATTTCAATAAAATAATAGAGTCTATGTCACATTGAGGGTGGTGGTGATTATAGAGGTTTATGGTTCATGGAATCCCATCTTATAATTTTTTATCAATAGAATTAATTATTGAATTGTGAGAATGTTGACGTTATATGTAATGGAGATGAATACATTGTTTTTTTTTTAAAATGAAAATGTAATAGGGATAGATTTAGAATATGATAGATATATAAAAATGGTGTAAATGTATAGTGTTTAAATAAATAAATTTAATAAGGACAATATTGGAATGTCATGTGGATGAAGATATTTTTTTTAATTTTAATAGGGATAGACATATAATAATGATTGATGAAAATAGCGGCTATAAATGATAAAATTAAAAGAGAATATGAAAACCCACCTATTTAGTTATGTGGTTTTTAACCCATCTAAAATCAGCGTCCAAAAAAACCAACGAACACCTATTTTCTCATCCCCACAAAAAAGATACTACCCAAAATCGAAAATTAAGTTAAAAAAGTCACTTTTATGTAAACAATTACTTATAACTAAAATTTCAATTAGGAGTAATGTTCACGAAAATCTATTTCAAATTAAAATCACCGCAAGTATACAGTCCGCTAACAAGTAATAAAGTGAATTTTGATTCCAACTATCGTCCCATAGAGATTGATTTGTTCAATTTTAAATATTCGTGATCTTAATCGAAACAAGAGTAATATGATGTGTTTATAAACGAATTATATCTAAATTAACTTACTTGTGCAATTATGAGTGAATTACCTAAATTAAATACAAATTATAATGAATGCAAATTAATGTATTTTAATGAATGATAAATATACTAGGATCTCGAATTCCCAAGTAATAATAAGTTATAACCTTAGTTTTACATGTTGACAATACGATTAAATTTGACGAATCAATGCTCCTATTTCATTTAACAATCTCTCTCGAGTAATGTTAAACTTAATTTTATATATGGCCCAACTATATTTTTATGATGGATGTGAACATATAAAAGTGCATGAATTATTATAAACACTTCACGATTCACATAAAGTATAGCAGTATATTTTTATCCCCTATCGAACCTTATGACAATTTATATATGTCGAACCTATTTTCCTTCTTTCGAATGAATAAAATAAGTCACTATATTCACACAATCACCGTGCACAATAATTATGGAGAAATTTTTAATGTCAAACATATAAAATTAAAGATTAAAACCCATATCATATGGTTCATCGTTTTCCTAGTACATAGAAAACTAGCCTAACATGTTATGAAGAAAAAAACAAAAGAAATATTGAAGAATCGACATCACCCAAATAATGCTTAATTGAATTCTCGAGTCTTGAAATCGATCTTCGTGTTTCTTGCCTTCTTTAGTGCTCAAAAAGATCTTCAAAATTTGTTGTAATGCGTGGTGGTTACTTCTGGACCACCCTAGGTTTCACGGGGTGCCTTTCTTCTTGGCATAGAAATGGTCACCATGTGGCAGTAGTCTGCTCCACTAGATTACCTTCTACCTTTTCTCGGTCGTTTCGGGACAAAAGAAATTTTGATTACAATTTTTAGAAAGCTTGCATTGAAAGTAAATTGATCATTGAATGATTAAAGTGAAAATTACAATGGCTGGTGCAGGGGCGAACACTAGTAACCTTGAAAGATTTTTAAATGACCAATACCCCTATAATAGCTTGTAGAAGAAAAATCTAAGTGATAAGAGTTGACGTTTAAATGATGAGGAATTATGCTAAACATTTAAGAATATCGGAGCTATTTTACAACTGAAATAAACAATTACAATGGAAAGAAAATTACAACTCAAATTGAACTAATATTTACAAAGTGCGGTCGAAGTTGGGCAAACTGCAGCTGCGATTGGGTCAAGGGGCTAGTTAAAGCTGCGGTCCTTGACATTCTCTCCCATTTGTTTTGGTAACGTACTCAGTGCCACCGATACGTGATATGCTTCAATTAATGGTTTGAAAGCTCCAATCTCTTTTTCTCTTTCCTAAGTATTCTCCTCGTTGCTGCATCCACTCCATTTGACCAAGTACTCCTGATGATATTTCCTAGAAGCTCGAGTAGTACGATGGTCTAGTATAGCTTTAGCAACTTTCTTTTCGGCTTTTCTGAGTCCAAACACAAGTCGCTTCGGCTCATTTCTGGATGCGTCTTCCTTGTCTGTAAAGTATGGTTTGAGTACACCAACACAAAGGACCTTGTGGATTTGCACTATGAAGAGAGTTTAACTCTGTATGCTATTCTTCCAATCCTATTCACGATGGGTAATGGTCCAATATATTTTGACCCTTATCTTGAGTCTTTCCTTCTTTTGAGCTTATAACCGCTTCGTCGGGAAGTTTGACCATTACCAGATCTCCAACATTAAATTCAAGGAAATAACACTTTAATTATGCATACTTTTTATACCTTTTTGAGCTTTCTCAAAATAATTCCAAGCAATTTCAATATTTCGTTTCCACTTTTGAGAGAAGCTTTTCGCTTGAGGGGACTTGATGCTTTGATCGATATCTACAGTATGAGGGAGTAACGATTGTTGGCCAGTCATAATTTCAAAAGAACTCTTATTGGTTGAAGAGCTCTTTTGGGCATTGAAGCAAATCTGAGTCACATCCAAAAGTTTCGTTGAATTTTTCTGCGAAGTTGAGATAAGGTGCCAAAGATATTCTTCCAGCATAGAATTGNGAACTCTTATTGGTTGAAGAGCTCTTTTGGGCATTGAAGCAAATCTGAGTCACATCCAAAAGTTTCGTTGAATTTTTCTGCGAAGTTGAGATAAGGTGCCAAAGATATTCTTCCAGCATAGAATTGAAGCGCTCCGTCTGCCCGTTAGATTGTGGGTGAAAACTAGCACTCATGCTCAAAGTTGAACCAAGAAGTTTGAAAAATTCGGTCCAAAATATGCCAGTAAATCGAAGATCTTGATCACTGTCGATATCTTTAGGCAGTCTCCAATATTTGACAATATGTTTGAAGAAGAGTTGAGCCGTCTCTTCAGCTGATACATACTTGGGCGCTGCGATGAAAGTTGCGTACTTTGATTAACGGTCTATGATGACGATGATAGTACCAAAATCTCCAACTTTTGACAATCTAACAATGTAGTCCATCGATACACTCTCGAATAGCCTGGTTGGGACAAAAATGAGCTTAACCAAGCCTATCTTTTTCTGATGATGTCTTATCTTGCTGACAAATAAGACAGGTTTTCACATAAGTTGCAATGTTATCCCCACATTTGAGGCCAGTAGTACGCACGTTGTAGTAGTGCAAAAGTGTGTTCCTCTTTAGGATGCCCTACCCAAATCGTGTCATGGCATTCCATAATTAGTGATTTCCTCAAATCTCCGTCCTTAGGAATATATAGACGGTCTCCGTTAATCTTCACTATGCCCCCATTGAGCTATAACTGATGAGTTTTGCCTTGCTTGATGAGGTCGACCAAATATTGAATAGTCGGGTCCTTATCCAAAAGTGTCCGAATTTGGTCCCTTGTATTTGTGGTAACCATATTCTCTAAAAGAAGAGTCATAGAGCAAATGGTGGCCAAGTCAGCCCGATGACTAAAAGCATCTACAACATGATTACTAGATCCAAGATGATTCTCTAGTATAAAATTGAACTTTGAAAGAAGTTCCTGCCAATGAGCCTGTTTGCTTGATAATTTTGGTTGGGACATAAAGTGACTACCCACAATGTTATCTGTCTTCACAATAAATGGAGACCCACGCAAATAGTGACGTCATCCTCTAAGACAATGGACTATCGCCAACAACTCTTTTTTGTGCATCGAGTAACGATGTTTTGATTGGTTCAACTTTCGACTCTCATATGCTACCGGATGTCCTTCTTGCATAAGGACTCCACTAAGTGCAAAATTTGAAGCATTGGTATAAAATTCGAATGGTTTAGTTATATCCAGTAAAGCTAACACCAGATTCATCCATATAGATTTCTTCAACTTCTCGAAAGCATTTTGACATTGGGATGACCAGTCTCAATCCTTATCCTTATTTGTCAATTCGGTAAATGGTAGTGCAATTTCTGAGTACTCTTACACAAATCTTCAATAGTAATTGCATAACCCGATAAATGAATGTACATCATGGATATTCTTTGGTGGTTGCCAATCTTTGACAGCTGTAACCTTCTTTGAATTCATGCGTATTTTGCCTTGTTCAATGATGTGACCTAAGAAACTGATAGACGTCAGAGCAAATGAGCATTTAGACGGTTTGCCATAGAATTCATTCTCTCGTAGCCAATTGAAAACCTACCTCACATGTTGCACATGTTCCTCCAATGTCTCGCTATAGATTAATATGTCGTCCAAGTACACCACCACAAAATCGTCCAAGAACATGTGAAGTACCTGATTCATCAATGTACAAAACGTTGTTGGAGCGTTTAGTAAGCCAAAAGGCATCACTTTAAATTCAAAGGCTCCATGTTTTATTACCATCGTAGTCTTTCCTTCATCTCCCTCTTTGATCCGAACTTTCCAGTATCCGAATTTGAGATCAATCTTTGTATGATATCTCAACCGACTCAGTCGATCGAAGCAATCTGGGACTAGCGGAATATGATAGCTATTCGTCACGATGATCTTGTTCAAGGCTCGATAGTCACAGCACATTCTAAGAGAACCATCGGCCTTTTATTCTGAAACAACACGGGAGCTCCATATGGTGATTTTGTAGGAAAAGTAATCCCACTTTCTAAACTTTCTCTCAACTATTTCTGAAGCTCTTCAAGCTCAGACGAAGACATACGGTAGGGTGCCCTAGCGGGAGGTTTGGCACCTGGAATAAGTTCAATCTCATGATCAATCACCTTCCTTAGTGGTAATTTCTTTGGTAACTCATCCGTTATGATGTCCTCAAGTTCCTTAATAAACCTTCTGACAGGTTTTGGAATAGGGTCATCGCCTCTTTGATCTCCTCTAATCAAAGAGTGCACAAAAATGATGGTTCATTTCTTCTGAAACCCTAACCAAATTGCATGATTGAGATACTCTTCTCGCCTATCTTCCCAGCTTGTGTAGTGATGATACACGATTTACTACCCATCATCATTAATGAATCGAAATATGGCAACACTAATGTCTTAGTATCCCGAAGAAATTTCAATGCCAGAATAACCTCGAAATGACCCACTTTGAGCAACAAAGATGTCTCTACTCCAGCTATTGGTTGAGAAGCAAAGTTGATTGCTTTGACCTTTTCACTACCTTTTTCCAGAACAAGTCCGAGTCGCTCCACTTCGGTACTTACAAAAAAGTTGTTGATAGCACCAGTATCTACCATACCCGTGATTGGATTTCCATTGATCTTCACATCAATGTACATTAGGCCTTTTGCCCTACAAATATGAGCATTCGATTATTCCATCTTTACCTCTTTCGAGGGAACATCATCCTTTTAGTAGTTCGGTGCGATAATGTATTGCACCGATATGAGAATGCATCAACTAAATCATCATCCTCTTCGGAGTCGATCTCATCATGATAGCTAACTTGTGGGACATCTTGCTTTGAACTCATTCTACCACTCACTAGTTGACAATATGCATTCACCATCTGTTTTTGAGGACATTCCACCACCTGATGAGGTCCTTCACATAAAAAGCACATCAATTTAAGAGTGGCATCAGATCTACCCTCTGTTACTTTTCCTTTATTCCAGTTGTTACTACCGCTACCGTTATAGTTTCCATGACATCTGTTTTGATAGTTTCTCTACAAGTTACTCTAACGAGTGCCCTGATAGGCTCCTCCCTTATTATGAGAATAACGTTCTTTCCCATTTGAGTTTGAGTTGGAGTTGGGTCTGTAGGTCTGTTTCTACCTCCAATAGCTTGACTATTTCCCAAAGGTCGTTCTTTTCTCGATTCCGATTGATAGTCACTTAAACATTCAACGGCTCCTGTGGTCGAGCTCAAATCAGTAATCTTCTATCTTTGAAGTTCAGTATGTATCCACGGTTTCAACCCTTCTATGAAGGTGAATAGCTTATCATTTTTTGACATATCTTGAATATTCACAATATATTCTGAAAAGGCTTTCATGTACTCTCTGATGAAGCTTATATGTTTAGTTAGTGCTCATCGTACTTGATATTCCACATTTTCTGGAACAACCTGCGATCTAATCGCTTTCTTGAGGAGATCCCAAGAATCTATTCAGACCATGTTGGCCTGAATATCAGCATACTTTGTTCGCCACCATAGTTTTGCATCTCCATCAAGATACATGGTACCTATTGTAACCTTTCTTTGTCTTTAATTGAAGCCCCAAGAAAGTATTGTTTCATATCAAATAAGAAGTTCTCGACTTCTTTTGCATCGCATGTCCCTCTGTAGGCATACGATTCTGGAAATCTGAGCTTGGGAACACACTCTTGTGCAGGGGCTTGCCCATTGCCAACCGCATGTTGAAGTATTCGTAATTTAGCTCTCAACGCTTTCATTTCATCCTACAGATCATAGATCAGGTATGATTGCAACAGCTTCAGTCATCGTTGTGCAAGCCCTTCGGGTTTCATCCAGTTGGAAGTGTAATTCACGAATTTTCATCTTTGCCACCTCGACTTTTTCCTCGAGGCCCTCCTAACATAGAAAAACCTAGTAGATGGCTTATCAAGCACATCCACGCACTGTTTCATACTCCTCTCTTGAGGATCTACGACTTCTATGGTATTTAATGTAATTGAATCCATAGCTTTCTTATCAAGGGTCGTGAGCCGCAGCTTTTGATACTAACTTTCACGGGGTGTCATTCTTCTTAGTACAGAAAGGGACACCGTGCGACCGTAGTCTATCCTGCTAGACTATCTTTCGCCTTTTTTCAGTCGTTTCAGGATGAAAGAAAATTTGATTATAATTTGTAGAAAGCATGCATTGAAAATAAATTGACCATTGATTGATGAAAGCGAAAATTACAGTTGATGAAAGTAGAAAATTACAAGGACTGGTGCAGAGGGAAAACAATTGTAAGCTTGAAAGATTTTTGAATAGCTAATATCCCCTATAATAGCTTGCTGAAGAAAAACCTAAGTGATAGGAGTAGACATTTAAATAATGAGGAATCATACTAAACGTTTACAAATATCGAAGTTATTTTACAACGTAAATAAACTATTAAAATGAAAAGGAAATTACAACTCAAACTGAACTAATATTTACAATGTGTGGCCGAAGTTGGGCAAACTGGGGCTGCGATTGGGTCAAGGGGCTAGTTAAAGATGCGGTCCCAAGACTTGTTTTCATAAGAGTTTGAATCAGATTAGGAAATTAGAAATTTCTCCCCGATTTAGCATGGGCGGGCGCCCAGTAGAAAATGGGCATAAAAATTGGCTCATGTTATTGAAGTTTAGGTTCTGGCGGCCGCCCGACTATTATAACTGGGTAGCTGCCCAGTTATAAAAATTTCTCGAATTTTCATTTCAACTCTTTTCTTCATTCTTTCTTCCATCTTGGTCCTCCATATCAAATTACTTCAATTTTAGTGCTTCCACTTTTCCTCAAATGCATCTTAGTCCCCAAACTTCCATCCATTGGGCAATTGATCATTATTTCTTT
>CAIGRN010124441.1:0-14415 GCA_903798345.1 Fraxinus anomala | reverse complement strand
AACATTGATTCGTCAAATTCAATCATATTGTCAATGTATAAAAACTAGGATTAAAACTGATTATTGCATGGGAATTCGAGATCCTGGTATGTTTGTCATTCATTAAAATACATTAACTTATTTTCAACATAATTTGCATTTAATTTAGTTAATTCATTCATAATTGCATAAGTAGGATAAATTAGATATAATTCAGTTATAATTACATCATATTATCCTTGTTTCGGTTAAGGTCGCGAATATTTAAAATTGAACTAATCAATCCCTGTGGGACGATACTTAGACTCAAAATCCACTTTATTACTTGTTAACGAATCATACACTTGCGGTGATTTTAATTTGAAATATATTTTCGTGAACAAGTAAATTTAATAAGCCGGGATGTCTTTATAAAGTTGTCCCCTCAATCATGCCCACTAGAATTTTGACACATCGCTTCGATTTGGATATGTAACATTAAACCTATTAAAATCTCACTAAAACTTCATTGCAATTTTAATTTGAGTTGTCAAAAGGTATAATATTTACTAAAATTGGCACAATAAAATTGTATATGTCAAGTACTTGGTAAAGTATGACTAAGATAATTGCAGATCTAAACTAAAATTTAATGCTTTTATATTCACTTACAAAAAGCCACATCGCTTCAATTTGGAGGTGTAATATTAAACCCACTAAAATCTCACTAAATCTTCAATGCAATTTTAATTTAAGTTGTCAAAAGGTGTAATCTTTACAAAAATTGGCACAATAAAATTGTAGATGTCAAGTATATGATAAAGTATGACTAAGATAATTGCAGATCCAAACTGGAGTTTAATGCCTTCATATCCACTTATAAAAAGACACATCGCTTCGACTTGGAGCTATAATATTAAATCCACTAACATCTCACTAAACCTTCATTGCAATTTTAATTGGAGTTGTCAAAAGGCGTAATCTTTACAAAAATTGGCACAATAAAATTGTAGATGTCAAGTATCTGATAGAGTTTGACTAAGATATTTGCATATCCAAACTGGAATTTAATGCCTTTATATCCACTTACAAAAGGGATTTGCCACTAAATGTAATGAGGTTAGGCTTCCTACACTATAAAAATGAAACAAGAATATGGGTTTTAGATGTCAATAATCACTTTATAAAGCAATATTATCTAATATTTGGTTTTCTTTTGTTTGAGATTCTCAAGATGAAAATCCACTTTTCTCTTCTGCTGCTTATGGCTTTTCTTGTACTTGCATCAGGTGAGTTCTTTTTGCTTCTTGGATTATGATTGAAATTTTGTATAACTATAATTGCTTGCATTTATAAAGTTTTAAAAATTGAGTTACCAGGAAAGAAATTAATCGGCCAAGATAAGGCGATTATTTCGTCAGGAGGCACCCCTCATCCCGGAGATACGGGTACTTCAAAAAAGCAACAAATGAAGTATATCAATTGATATTTTCAATCCAAAAATGGAAATATTGAACATCATGTAGGTATTTGTGAGTTAGGGTGTCCAGAGTCCTTGATAATTAATAAAACTGAGATTTGTAATATGTTTTGTTTTGCTTCAAAGTAATTTTAAATTTTGTCAAACATGATTTTTTTTCAAATTGACATTATACTTACACAACTTGGTTTTTAGAATATTAATTTGAAGTACAACTAGATATGCCATGTACATGTCTCCAGTTTTAAACCGTCATGCCCCATAAAATCAGTTGTCACTTGTTCAATTTGATATGCACTTCTATCACTGTATTTTACGAAGTATGAGAATATATGTGGGGGTCGTTTGCGCGTTCTGAATCTAAACACATTCTATTTCGTCTTGAGTGATGCTATGGGTACATAATTTTTATCTATAGGGTTTCACATAACACTTACATGGGATGAGGTCCACATTTTTGTGGGCTCCACCTCATGTGAGTGTTATGTGAACCATTATGACAAAAAATTACGTATATTTTTCTTTTGTCTTTTTGGGAAGAGTAATTTAACTTTGTTTTTCTGCCTGCAGTGCCAACTATGACAAACTGGATTTGTAAAACAATTATTGAGAATACCGGTTGTCCAAGTTATTTGACGTGTTTCCTTAGATGTAGACAATGTACCAACGACCTAGACAACGTGCATTCCATTTGTGGCAAAGACAATAAATGCCATTGCACGTTTTACAATGTCGATAAATTTTGTCCCCCACTTCCTGGCTGCCCTCTCAATTCAACCAAATAAACTCCTTGCAACCAAGCCCTACTGCACAAGAGTGTTATATTTTTAGTGATTTTGGGCTTCATCCTATTTAACTGGCATTTCGTATATTTTAATTTTTATTATGTTTTCAAAATTGATGATGAAATGTTACAGGGTCAAAGCTCGAATATTGAATTCAATGGTGAAACAATAAATAAATAAAAAATAAAATTTGGGATTAACCAACCTTAACCGATTTTCAAGGTGAATCTAGCATTTTTAGCTGCCTCTCACCAACTTTAGAATTCTGAAGGATATTTGGGAAAGGATTTTTGTTTTGGTGTTTGATCTTCGGTTGAGCAAAATAACAATTGGAATATGTTATAGATCGTCAAGAACGTGATCTCCATGAAATAATAATAGCTCAACACACTTATGGACAAACCTATGGGTGAATATAATAGGCAGCGTTTGGGGTGATCACTACAAAAAAAACTTGGCTTCAGCCACATTGAATTCTGTCGCTAATGCTACGATTTTCGTTGGTGAAAGGTTTTACCGACAAAAAATTTTCATTGCTAAAACATTCGCTGAAAGTGGCGCTATAATTTATTGAGGAGTATAAAAATCCATCGCTAATCACCAACAAATTAGCCATAGATTTTTGGTTGATAATTACCGACAAATTTGATTTAACGACAATAGTGGCAACAACTTTGTCTGTTTCTAATTACCTACGAAGTTGAGTAGTCACAAATTAGCAAAGAATTTCTGTTCCTATTTCCGTCGCTAATTTGAATTAATTTTTTTTAAAATACTGATTATTATAATAATATTTCTTTTCCTGGAACAAAATTTATTCCAATTTAAATTCAAAAGACTTGTTTCCAAACAACAACAGGCTGAATACGAACCAACTCATAATTTATTTCTTGTTAAGCTAATATGAAGTCCTTCACTTGGATTTTCAGATAAATAGGAAAGAACATAAAAATACAAGCTAAGCATAGTTTACGTATTCTAATTAACACTAGTCTTTTTTGCACGAGCTGGGTTATTTCGAAGGTAACGTTAGTACTTTAAATATATTGAATTTTCGGGAATAATGTTTCCTATGGGTACACTAACCATGAAACTTTGAATGGTGAAAATGTTAGGATGAGTACAGAATAGGTTTCCTGATTTTTGATGTGAAAAAAGTTTTTAAAAAAAAAAAAAGGAAAGAAAATGATTAGTCTGTCTCCAAAGGAAACATAACCCAATAAGGACAAAGGAATTAACTGACCAAGTATTCTTCCAATGGTACTACAGTGTGGCCAAGCAGTTCGTGCATCAAACTCTTTGGGCAACTTAAGACTTTTTGCATGAGTTACAACAGAAATGCTCTTCAAGTCACCCTCTGGCATTGGTTTGACTCCAAGAAGGTGCTTAAATTCAGCAACCTGGGGATCATTTAGTAGTTCCCGCCATGCAGGGGCAACAAAAGCTCAGAATAAAGCTAAAGATGGCCAATTCTCATGAAATGGTAAGTATTGTCTACCAAAAAACGTACTGTGTGGTTTGAAAATCGAGGGTTCGTGGCAGCTCTCCATCCAGCTTCAGCATTTCCATTGATTAATTTAACTACTGACTCCTGCATGGCAATTATGATAGCAAATGCCGAAGAATTAATCAACTATAAATGAAAAATTATTTATTTTCGGTCGAATATTAGCTCAACATATTATTGAGATAAAATTGTTTTGAGTTGGATTACACTTACCAAAAGGAACTCGAAACAGTTTCAAGAGGTAATATTTTACGACGGACATTGATGAGAAAAAACGAAAACTGATTGTATATTTGAAAAATTATACTACATTAGACATTTAACCCATTGAAATACAAGCATGAAAATTTCTTCCGAAGTACAGGATTGCATTAAATTTCTTCAATTTACCCAAATTCTGCAATTCCACAATTCAAAGAGCCCAAAACAATTCAAGATACCACAATTGAAAAACTCCAACACAACTGCAGGCCAAAAGTCAATAAATATTAGAAAACAGAGTGAAAAAGCCCATTATTGAATCAACCAATTAACAAGCACAAACTTCGTTCTCTTTTATTTTCGGTTCAGAAATCCCAGGCAAGACTTAAATAACACATAAGCTTAACTGATTATATGCATTGACATAAAAACCTTATGTCTTCAGATCATATCCCTAATTTCAGTACTCACTTCTGCCCCAAATGGTTTCTCCACAGCTCAGATGAAGCTCAGAAGTACTCAGTTCTGCCCCCAAATGGTTTCTCCACAGCTCAGATGAAGCTCAGAATTTGTATTCCTCGAAAACAATTTGAGCAATATCAGTAAGAACTTAAGTACCAGAACAAGCAATAAGTTTCATCTATCACTATAATCTAGATACAAGAAGCAGCTACATGGTAAATGAGATAAAAAGTCGAAGATCGAATCCTCCTTGGTCCTCAGTGTAGCAAAACTACCAGGATTGTCCCCATTATTTCCTTTCCGTGGAGACACGCCTCCGTGTGTCCGTGTGGAGACTCCACCTAGACACGCTAAACAATGTTTTTCATGGTATTTATAAAAAGATAGTTCCTACCACACTCGAGAAATCTGAACAGGTTAGAATAGTTATCTTCATGCAACGAAATTAACCGTACAGCCTTCTGAGATGGGAATTGCCCATAATCTCCAAGCTTCTTTTATCAAAACCAGAAATATTAAAACTTTCAATCAACTGATTACTCTCTTGGTCAAGATCATTAATGTAGAAATTTGAAATGGTCCAACTTGCATCAAGTACAAGACTAAAGTGGGATGACAGTGCTTCAGTTAGAATCCAATGGTTGTGGAGTCCCTTTCCATGAACGGAGGTAAGACACCATAGTGAAGAGGAAGATCTCCATTGTTCCATGCCACAAGCATTCTATCTCCACATGGTTTACGGTGAGATTTCTGAGCAAGAAACTCCTGCAGCTGATCGAAGAGCACAATGTTAAAATTAGATTTCTCAAGTCCTATGCAGTTTGAATCAGAACCTAATTTCTTCTTCCCTTATGAATTCCAATATGCTTTTCTTGGAGAAAAAGGTGTCTCCGTGGAGACACGGAGGCACGACTCCACATTCTCAGAATGATTTTAAATTATGTTTAAACAAGTTGAAATCTAAGAATGATATGATAACTGAAGTTGTTGTTGCCGTGATAACACACAAGTTGCCGTGAAGATTTTGATGTTTACAACCTCTGAAAAGTAGCCGACTCAAAGTAATGGTAACTTTAAACTATAAATAAATGCAGTATATTTTCTTATTTTTCTCACAACAACAAAAGTCAATAAATACAGCAAGCATTAGATTTTTTTTTTTTTTTGGTCCACATATGGAATAGTGATATGTGAGGGAAAATCACAAATGAATAGTAATTATCAAAGTGCTTCTTTAAGAGAGGGTAGATAATTAAGAATACATAGTGCACTACAAGTCAACGCGCTTATTCCTGTTGCTAATTCGAAGACACCATTCTTGACTTGCACAAGCATATTTTCAATTATCATTACTATGAAGGCAATAACATTGTTTCAGTAAGAGTAGTGACCATAGTCCACCTGGGAAGAAAAACTGCAAATGAATGGCAAAAATGAAAGTAGGAGAACCCATATTTCTTAAATAAACCGAAAATCTCTTAATATTTTTTTTTTTTAAAACTTTCCACATCTAACAAGAGCTGTATATAGGTTTTTAGAACTCAAACACATGTTGTACTCATCATCCCGGTAAACTTTACTAATATCCACTCCTCATCTTGTCATTCCGCATTTTCTGATGCTACTATTAATCTATTTCAAGTTTAGGACAAACCTTGAAAGACAGAATTATATCGACCTCACCGGGCTATGATGTATACCATAAAGAATATGAGAAACTGAAAAATTTAAGAACCTGTGCAAAAACGAATGGGCCACTATCCCTCATTCAAACTGTATCACTCTCCATGACCTGCAGATCAGCTCCAACTGCAGCTGCCAGGTCAGTTTTGTGTATGACCTGAAGTTAAAAGTGCAACTTCCAACTATCAGATAAATTTCATAACGCGTGGATATAACCTACATATTGAAGCAAGGAGAATGATCAGAATATATCTTCATTTCTTCAAAATGAAGCAAAACTGTCATGATTCACATATCTGGCACTAGTAAAAGAATCATTGAGAGGTAGAAAAAATTTGGCCACTTGGTGCAGATTAAGGGAGAAAAAAATATATTTTTCAATTACTATTATAAACTCTATGAGAAATTTAGTTCAAGGCATACGACAAACTGAAGAAGCAAACCCATTAAACACAAAACAGATTATCTCAACACTTATCTTTTCATAATAATGTCAAGTCCACATTATTAAACATTCCTTAAATGTAATATATATTATTTATTCTGCATTAACTTCCCTTTTTCTTATTCATTCAAATATAAGAATTATGATGCTCTGCTGTATAATGTTCCCTTCTATTCCCTTCCTCTTAAAACGAAGAGAATCAACAATTTTTCCTTCAATTTTTTTCACTCAATTTAAAGTAGATACCTCTCTCTTAACCAATTTATTCTATCATAATTGTTTTACCATATAACTTGCACATTGATGACTATATATTCTTGTCAACTACTCAGTAAGTACTCACAATATTGGATCTACTTCTAGAAAGGAGAACATTATTTAAAATTGTGCCATTATTATTATACTGCACAAGTTTCCTCATATTCTACAGAAAATATAAGCTTTTTCAGCATGTCAAATCTCAAAGGTACACATTGCCTTCCTTCCCTTCCCTTCCTCTTAAAACAAAGAGAATCGATGGTTCTTTACTTCTTTGATTAGTTTCAATAGGCGCATGCAATTTTTTTCCTCAGATTTTTTTGGAGCCATTTCTTGGAACTAATAGTTAATATGTGACTAAAATATTTTAATAAATTTTCTTATTACCAATGGATTTACCATCAGAAAACTTTTTAATGTATTCTATATTTTTCTTTTCTTTTTACAACCGCTAAACAACGAAATTTTACATACAAAATTATTGTGTCAGTAAATTCGTAGGTAATTTCAAATTATTGAAGCCCTTTTTGATTGTTTCCAATTCCATGTAAAATGTCACATTCGAGGAAAACGAATTCCACTTTGGCCGTTTGATTGCAACGTGGAAATAGAAACCGAATTCCAAGGAACATCCACTTTAAACTGCATTTTCTTTGTTTTTATGAAAAACGAATTCCTATTGATTTGGTGAGTTTTTATTTTCCAACTAACATGGAATTGGAAGTCCTTTCCACATTTGTATATCAAACGGACCTGAATAGATAATAAAAGGATGATCCGTTCGTAATCTATTAGATTTTCATTGCTAAAAATCAGTTTCTATAGCCCCTTTTCTAGTAGTCATATTTTTTCAATGGAAAATTAATTAATTTATTAATTATTTATTTATTTCTTAATTTTTACCAATGGATTAGCAACGAAATTGTACCTACGAAAGTGTTCCATTGGTAATTCTGTAGGTAAATGCATATGTAATTTTTAATAATAATAATTCATTGTCAATTTGTTGCCAATCCGTTGGTAGTAGCAACAGAAGACGTCTATTGCTAAAATTTCATCCCCGTTGTCTCCCTTTCTAGTAGTGAAATAGGATTGAAAAACCTATCTAAAATCGCATCCGGTCTCTTCTCGATAACACCGTCGCTTGATTGTTGGACTTGCGCCAAGTGGTGGTGCCTCCACCACTCGAGCGCCAGCCTCGCGCTCAGCAAACGACGATGCTCCTGTTCTAAGCCCTCGAGCACCATTTGGCGCACAGCGAGCGATCGTCTTCTCGTTTCTTGATCTTTTTGAATGTCTTCCACTCCTTTTAGAACTCTCCCAACTCCAAACTATTTTAACTTAAATTACAACTTAATAACTCCTATTTTGACTTTAATTACAACTCAATAACTCATGATTTTGAATACGAAAATTATCAATTACAAATTTAGAAATTGCTAATTACAAATTTGGACCTAACAATCATCAATCTCTTGAACATTTGAATTTCACAAACAAATATACTTCTTCCAAGTCATTGAATCATTCCAAGTATGTCTCCTACACCAGTGCGGGGACATTGTTTTAAGATTAAAGTTGTTACTGATATATCCTAGGTCCCATTAATTGGTAGAGTATAAACACTTTATTCGATTAATGAGTTATTTATTTTACGGACCATTGTTATTTTAATTGTGCTTAATTGTTAATTAAATATAACGAGTGCAAAGATAATTGTTGATAATTTACAGTCACAATGTGTCATGATTGTGAGATATAAGTTATAAATAACATATAACATCGAATTATCCCTAATCGTGAGTAATAGTGAAACACGAATATCGTTATAACTGATATACTAAATATTATTTCATTTCTTNATCAAGGTTCTCCTGAACAATGGAATACACAGAACCTTGGCAAGGAACTGAACTGGAGCCTCGGAATGCCTTGGATAAAGGGTTTTGGATGGCCTTGAACATGGATAAAAACCATAGTATAAATCCTGACAAAATCAACCTGAAAGTTAGGCACTAAGTCCTTGTGTGCAAACATGAAATTCTGGACAAATATTACAAAAGTACAAATATTCTCAAGCTTTGGAAATGAGACTTAATCACGACTTCCAACCGAATGATGAAAGAATGTCAAGTTTCAAAAAGAATTAAAATGCTCCTAAAATTGTACAATGGACAAAAGATAAAAAATTCTGTTCTTGAGAACCAAGAGATTGAAAGAACATTTCCTAAAATGCCTCAAATCGAAAGAGTATCTCGATCAGACCTCTTGAAAATTGAAAGAGTACCTCTGATCGAAAAATAATCTCCAACTAAAAGAAAGCCGAAATATCAATCTCCCTTTCCTCATATAGAAGTTGGCTTCAAAATACACCAGAGTCCAAGAAAGAGGAAAATCCTGCTGAAACTAGCATGGAAAAACCTATAATTAGCTTGAAAAAATACCATGCACTTTTAAGGTCAACAGTTGGCAAGACTCAAGCAAGTCATGGAAGCTGAGGCTGTAAGACCTGTGAGCCTCGCCTGGTGATTATCTCTATCGCTGAGGCTCAATGTAAAATAGTTTTAAACCTTGTTTATTTGAGGCATCTGTAAGCCTACAAGCCTTGTCCCATTGATTATCTCTGAAGCTAAGGCTAGAGGCCAGCTATAAATCCTCGCCTTCACGAGGTCAGCTCGTAAAGCCTTTTATTATTGAAGGCGAGCTTACCAGTACTTGTGTTTCAAGGCTAACTTGTGGTTATTTCACTAAAAGCCAGCTTTCGCTAGTAATTATCATGTCATTGAAACCGAGTCTACAAGTCCTTGCTCCTCAAGGCTAGCTCTGGATCTCTTATTCATTGTTTTGAAAGATGATCATATAACAACTGTTGGTTGTGAAAACCATTTTTAGGAAAAATAAGCGGAAGCAAGAACAATCACATTGCAAAAATTTTTAATCAAAAAATACACATATTAATTTATTAAACATGTCATTAAGGAAGAGGTGAGAATTATACAGACGATCGTCTAGGATGCAAATCTTGAACTCTTCCTTAAGAGCAGTGAAACTCCGAAAAGCTCCACAATTCTTTCTCGACATATCTCGGATTACAAGGAACGAACGAGCGAACGATTCAGATTTTGGTTTGATTCACTCAATCATTTTATGGTTCACTTTCTGTTTTCAACACATGAAACTAAGTGAGAAGAAATGAAAAACTCTCATAAAAGTATTTCACGTAAATCTTTATCTACCTTTTGAGTATCTGATGTGTCTTATTTATAACTGATAAATATAGTTTTATTTTAATTCTTTAATTAACAAGTTAACTAAAAAAATCAAAACCACCCCCAAATACTAGGATGAGGTGGCGCCACTTTACTTGGAGATAAATTTTCTCACCCATGTAACTAAATTTCCTCTTCTCAGAAAACTAAATTTTGAACAATTCAAAATTAATTTAAAATAATTAACTTTTAATTATTTATCCTTATCCACATGTAACTGATTTTAAATGGAAACTCCATGTTGCAGATAATAGTGTGACGTTATCACACTTATAATTCCAAATTACTTTAAATAATCATATTATTTAAAATAACATTAATCCATTTAATTAATCTAACCCAACTATAATAATGTTCATGAAACTTTAACGGAGCTGATGAGAAGAACTATGGACATTATAATTTTAAGCCCCAATAATGATGAAAATTATTTAACACTTTAATTAATACGTCAAAATTATTAATTCCAAATTATCCCACTAAAAGTATGGAATTGCACTCATAAAATTATAAAACAAAGTATATTCAAGATATTTGAACTATCCATTGATTTAGTCATTTCATATAGATCAATCCTCCATAAATGGTTTATAATTAAAGTTAGGTATTTATCTGTTCATCTCTTTAATGATATGTTTCTCCATAAGTCCCATTGATTGTCTAATGAACAATATATTTAATGATCTAATCATAAAATTGAGTGCTTTTATTACTCAAGTCTCAAATCAACATTTATGGAAAGCGTCTATCTACTTTTCTACAAAGGAATGTATTTCTTCTTGTATATTAAGGGTGTGTTTGGTTTGCATTTCCGTTTTCAGTTTTGAATTCATTTTTGCTTTATGTTTTAAGGGATTATTTTAAGATTACTGAAAACGCATTTAGTTTGTTATTATGAAAAGGGTTTCTCAAAACAAAAAAAAACACTTTTGGTTTAAAAAATTTAGAAATAGTTTTATGACATTTTTTTTCTCCAATTAAATTGATAATTTAGTAAAACATATCAATTTTATGTATTATTTAGTTTTATGGATATTTGTATTTGGGTAGGTTTTGTGTGATTTTATTAATTATTTTAATTTGAGAAATTTATAAGTTCATTTTCCTTGTTTTGAATTTTTTAAGTGTTTAAATTGAAAACACTCTAAACATCAAAAAGTCATTTCGAGTTTTATGTTGTAAAATTTTCCGTGTTAAGTTTTATGTTGTAAAATTTTCCTTGTTTTCAAAAATGTACCAAACACGTTTTGACTGTTTTAGAAAATTAAAAACTTAAAATTGCCTCAAAACGACAAACCATCCGCAACTCTAATATTCCCGATTACTTATCAACATACCAAGATATGACACTAATGATTTGCGTCATTACTCGGCACGTCAAAAAACACAACTTAATAAATATGTGTCTATCAATTACTCGGAATTAAGATCAATTCATACCATCATTAATCAAAATTGAATACCCTATGTGAAAACAGATTTTACTAGAGATTCAAAATTAATCATGTTCATGTCTTCTATAATCTAATTATATATTAGGTGCTTTCTTTCCAATAATCACATTATTAAAAATTTGGATAAGATTGTTTCATCATAATGTAATAAACCACACTAGTGATCATAATTAAATATCCCTACTTTAATTTTAAATCATGAACAAATTTAGATTTTTTTACTTTAAATATTATCCTCGTATACATAACACTTATGTACAATATTTAAAGTTATATATAAATAATCAAGGAATATTTGATATTTATAAAGCATCTAATCATGCATGCAAAAGATATTGAAATAATTTCTCAAATATCATTAAATGTCATCAAATGTTTTTAACTCATTTATTAATGGGCACATATTCCAACAATATCTGACTTTCCCTAAAGTAAATGAGGCATATCTCAATGTCCCATTCCCTCAAGGTGTTGCTCAAAACTATTAGCTCACAACGTCTTTGTAAACGCATCAGCTATATTGTTCGTATATACGATCTTCTCAACTAAAACATCTTCTCTTTGGACAGTTTCTCTCACCAAATGAAATTTCCTCTCTATATGCTTTCTTCTTCGGTGGTTCCTTAATTCTTTTATATTGGCCACTGCTCCACTATTAACACAGTAGAGTTTGATTGGTTTATGCATTTCTGGAACAACTTTGATATCTTTCAAGAACTCACAAAGCCATACTACTTCTTTAGCTACTTCACAGGCTACTACGTATTCATCCTCCATGGTTAAGTCAGCAATACAAGTTTATTTCACATTTCTCCATATGATGGCTCCACTTCCCAAAGTGAGCACCATTCCTGAAGTTGACTTTCGACAATCTCTATCTGATTAAAAATCTGTATATCCATTCCAGTAGGAATCAAATCCCCACTAGAGTATACCAGCATATAGTTTCTTGTTCTCCTTAGATATTTGAGTATATGTTTGACTGCTACCCAATGATTCAATCCTAGTTTGACTGGTATCGGTTAAACACTGTAAAGCATATGTCGGGTCTTGTGCACAACATTGCGTATATTAAACTACCAACTGCTGATACGTAAGGAATTCATCTCATGTTTTCCTCTTCTTATGGTATCTTAGGACACTATTCTTTGAAGAGATGAACTCTATGTCGGGAAGGTAAGTTTCCCTTTTTAGAGTTCTGCATCGCAAGCCTGAAAAGCACCTTGTCAATATACGATACCCGAAACTGTTTCAACATCAAGATACTTGGACGCTTCCAGCATCAGCAAATAAGTACAAACATGGTTAGATGCCCCTGAATCAACTATCCAAATTGAGAAAATTTTCTCAGCTAATCATGTTTCCATGACTAGTAAATCTGATTTGTTTTTCTTCTTCCGTTTCAACTCATCGAGGTACTTATAGTTTTTCTTCCAATGGTCATCCTAGTTGTAATGGAAACACTTTCCTTTGGGATTGTCCTGAGCAGTATTTACCATTTTCTTTTGGATCTTCTTTTTGCCTTTCTGTAGTCCCACATTTCTCTTCTTCTTGTTCTTTGAAGAAGATGTATTTCCTTTAATCACATTGGTTTTGGCAACATTTGCCTTGTCGTCCTTATTCTCTATAAGGGTCTCATAGGATTGCATCTCATTCAGAAGCTCAGTCACATTGCACTTCTTCTCATTCATAAAGTAGTTTGTTATGAAATTGAGAAATGTGGGAGAAAGTGTCTCCAAAATCATGCCCGCTTTGGTCTTGTCATCGATTTTCACACCGTTAATCTCATCCTCATTTAGATGATCGATCATTTTGAGGACATGCTCTCAAACTGAAGAACCGTTCTTCATCTTGCCATTTATAACGACTTTCATTGTAGAATGACGGGCCTATACTGTCATATTACCCTTTTTCACTCATTAAAAATTAATGTGATAAAATTTTGTAGGTTACAAATACAAATCTAAGTAGTGTAGAATCAATTTTGCCATTTCAACATTCAATGGATAATTCCTAGGAAAGACTCATCAAACAAGCCTCCTAGTCAAAAAAATTAGTTCCCAAGTAAATTGGAGGGTTCACTACGGTCCTGCTTAAAACCCAATTATCCTAGACATAACTTCTCCATATCATGTCTAGTTTAGTTGATAGATCCTTCCAAATTATGAATTACTAAGAATCTACTCTTCATTATTTAAAGTTCTATAACTTTTAAATCTAATTTGAAAATATTAGGTTTTGATAAAATTAACTCTTAGTTATATAAGGCCCAATATGTTAATTTAGATCCATTTAACAAATTTAATCTCATTAAATTTGATCTTATGTGCAAGAATGAATTAATTAAAACATTTTTAGAAAATAAATAATATGCACATGATGCATGACATGTTAGATGTGTAAGCACAATACTAATCTATATGACATGTTAGATGCATGTAAAGGTTATCAACATAATAAAGACATACATTAATCATGAGCAAAGTAGGAAAAACTTGGCTGGGTTCCAATGACCAAAAATTACAACCCATAAAATAAATTAAAAAAGAATAAAGGGTCCTCATGTAATCTCCATCTTCATATAATCTTCATCTTGATGTAAACAAGTATTTGATTTTCCTCAAAGTTATAATAATTGCCCCGCTCAATGGTAGAGTACAAGACTCTCAGCCTTGTGGTTATGTGTTCAAATCCTACTATGAGCAGTTTTTTTAATTTCAGCAGTCATACCCACCTAGCCTTCACCGTCGGTTGTACGGGCGCTGGCCAGCTTCCATCAACAGTCGTCCGGCCACCGGCCATAATTTTTTTTTTTTAATTGGAACTTTTCCAGAATTATTCAAAATTCATTAAAAAAAGAATGAAAATTACATCAAAAACCTAAATTACAATTGATCTAGGAATTGAAAAATA
>CAIGRN010124438.1:0-21638 GCA_903798345.1 Fraxinus anomala | reverse complement strand
TTTTTTTTGAAGTGCGCAGTTGGTTACATAGATGATGTTGTTAAGGAAAGCTATTTTGAAAGTGGTCATTTCTTCATTTTCCTTCTACTAATGCGAGTATTTCGTTCTTGTTTCTTGAAGATATGTCTTTTGCCCCTATTTTACATTTCTAATCTCATCTATTGGTTGGTACTCTCATCAAAAAAGATTTTAAAGTAGAGCATGAAGTTGGGAAGTGAAGAAGTTTAGTGAAATCCCCCAATGGAAAGTGTTGACCCAAAAAAATGAGCTCAACAGATATATGGCCCATTCTTACCATGACAAGCACGATTCCGACGCGCATCTACCGAAATAATGATGGTAGTCGGTTGAAAACGGACGCGGGAGGCACTTTCCGATAAGAGACAAAAATATTTAGACTCCGACAAGTAGAACAAAAGGCAATCGCACTAACAAAAACCGCAGGGTTGAAACCAAACTAAATCTATGTAAAATGATCAACATGAATATGTGGAAGGATAGATGAAATGTAAATCTCTTTCCTTTTCAAGTTCAAGTATGTGTTCGAGAATATGTGATTGTCTTTTTTCCAACTAATCATCCTCTACTATTCTTGTACAAAGTCAGCCTATGTATACTACTCTGACCGATGTGGTGACCGTCGGATTAAACCCACGTGGCAAAATCTCCTAGATCGAAAGCTCACATCACTGTCTATTCATTCAATTAATGTTTGACAAGAGGTTTGTCGTTCTAGTTGTAGGCTGATACACTTTATTACAGACGTCACATCAATTACTACTAAAAGATCTCTAAATCTATTATAGGGACCAACGTCAATTTTAACGTAGACTAAGGTCAGCTTTGGCTCAGGGACCTCTGGCTTCCAGACCTCGGACAGTTTGAAGGGGCTTCTGCTTCGGCATCGAAGGGCCTCGGCTAGACTTATTTGAATGTCCTTTCTCCTAACTTCAACTTTGTTGACTTTTTCTCCTGACCTTCCAGCCAACTTCTCTGCCATGTGGACTGGCCGACTGAGTAGCTATCCATGTGGCAGTCCGAGTTGGGCCTCAGAATTGGGGAGTAACAATAGTCCCTCAAGTCTATGCATGATTATTTATGTAATGCATGGACTTCAAGCATTTTGTGATCTTTCAAGGGGATAAACATTCTAACTTTTGCATGGTCGCCTGTCAAGAATGTCCGAAGTGGTTTACTTGGTGGTGTATATGGCATTATCCAGTATTTTCTTGACCAAACCCATGTTCGTGGAGGTTCTTCCTCAAGTATCCGAGGTGAGTACATATAACTGAAGCTTCTTTGCTGATCCAAGGTGCCTTTACACGTCTCAGAGGTTGACATGGTCTGATGATCACAAACAGCCTCAGATTGGTAATTACGAGGAATCCACCATCGTTTCAATGCTTTTGAAAAGCACGAGGTATTTTAAATTATAGCACTTCAATGATTTGATGCTATGTCCAATTTCCAAGAGAAGGTAATTATTCTGGTACAATTTTCAATGCACGCAACAGCCGTCACATCTAATGCTCAATGTTGGTCGTCACTCACGTTTGTCAACGAGATTCAGGCACATGAGTGCAAGTGAAAGCCATGTTCCAATCTGGACCCTTGAAGATGAAGCACAAGGCGTCATGCGTGGTTTAGATTGAAACTTCCTAATGACCGGCTGGATGGCCAAGATTGAGATCCAACGCCATGGGCTAAAACCGTCTGCCTATAAAAAGGGCTTAAATCTCACAAGGAACTTTTCTACTTTTGGGACGAATCTTGTTTCGCTATCTTCCAAAAGCCTTTTTCCCATTCTTCTAACAAAAAGAAAACCTTGCAATCTTTAGGCTTCGAAATTTCTTTAAGTGTTTTCTTCACATTGTTCCATTTGTGTTTCCCAGAGTTCCTTTTGGTTTATAAGTAACTGGTTTTCTAGCTTTTGATTTTATTTATCAATTAATGGCTTTTCCTACCTCCTCTGGGAACGATATAGACGTTAATGAGGTTGCCAACGAAATGGGGTTTCAGATAACTAGTATTATGGATCTTATGAGGGCTGTTGAGGCTGGCCGAGGTGCCTCAGTTTCTGGGGACGTTATTGGGGGTGATGATGGCATCGGTTGGGGAGCAGCCAAAATTCGTTCCAATATCAATCCGACCCAATTGGTTATCCTTAGGGGCAAATATAGTATTCTCTACAACATCGAACTTATGTCCCCTTTTCTTGATGAGCGAGCTTACTTTCCTAGGCAGGGGTGTATCGCTGTCAGTGAGTATCTTCTAAAGGCGGGACTTCGCCTGCCTCTCCACCCTTTTTTTCGAGCCGTCTTAAGGCTTTATGGGCTAGCCCCTACCCAGCTCGCTCCCAATGGCTGGGCCCAGTTGGTGGGGGTCTTACATCCTTTGGAAGGAGACATCATTGGGTGAGGATATGCCCTTCCACGTCTTTCAGACAATCTACCAGCCTAGGTCCTTAGGCAAGTGGGATTCCAAGGAGAGGTATTCGTTGTGTCCTTCGGGGGAGTACTCACCTCCATCAAAGGGTCGAAGAAGACCTGGTTCTGGGTTCCGAAAAAGTGGCAAGAGTGTGAGGGTGACACTGTCCCCTATGTCGAAGTTCTGACCTCTTATTCCGAACCTAATGAGTGTTATCCCTGCACTTTACTTATTGCTCCTTATTGAACTCCTTTCTAATACGTCAGCTCTTTCTTGTAGGGTCAATCGAGCTTTTTGAATTCGACAAAAGTGACAGGGATATCTTGTTGGAGATCTATTCACCACCCTCATCCTCACGTGACTTTCACCGTTTAGTTGTTCCTGGGTAGTTTTTCGAAGACCTCGGCTTGATGGCTCGACGTGGTAAAACTTGACCTGCATTTCTTTTATACTTTGCACTGATTTTTTGCAATTTGCTTATGTCTGACCTTGTGCTTTTGTTGACTACAGAAAACTTTGAAAAGAGGAGGCTCCCCACCCCTGACATGCCAACTATACTAGCCGCCACCTCGACCGCAGGTCGAAAAGGGATGAAGTCTTCATCTGTTGGAGGAAAGTAGGTAAGGAACAAGATTGACAAGGTCAGCAAGGATGCTGCACCTCAGGAGGAAGGCCGACCTCCATTAGCGAATAAGGGGAAGAAAATTGTGGCTGAAGAGCCCAAAAAGAAATTTTATGTACCCACCACTGGGGTGGGTAGTTCTTCTGACGTACCCCTACCTCGTTCGGGGGTGCTAGCTAGGGAGAAATTGCTAGCAGCATTGCTACTACGTCTAGAGGGCTGAAGCGCCCTACTATAGTCGAGCCTCTGAGGTAAGAGCCTGCCGAGAAGTCCAAGGCTTCAAGTGACTCAGCAACTTCTGATCGTTCTCAGAGAAAGCCTCATCTTGCCAGATGATCCGATGAGCTTGAGCCCAAGGCCCTTGCTTTGCTACCTCAAGATATTCAAACTGCCATGACGACATTCCACACATTCTAGACTGAGAAGTGACAAAACTTCATTGAAACAAATGACACTATGGACGTCGTCACCACAATGGTGGCTCAAGCGTCAAGGAACTTTGGTATGGCCATGGAGGTTGAGGCTTTTTTCAAGACACTTCAGAAAAAGAATCGTGAGTTTGTGGGTAAAATCTCTAGCACTGAAGAGCTGGCTACCAAAGCCAAGGTCGAGGATGAGGCTTATAAGAAGGAGGCGAAAGAGTCGATGAAACTTGTTTCTGCTTTGGTAGAGATTGAGGCTCTGAAGAAGGAGGTTCACTTATCTCAAAGCAAGGTGGCCTCTTTAAAAAAGTGAGTGGAGACTTCCGTTGGCCACCAAAAAATAGCTGCTAAAGCCCTTGAGAAGGCCAACAAAAAATAAGCTGAGCTAACGGAGCAAGTGGAGGAATTGACATCCCAATGGCCAAGTTGGGAAAGAGGTTGAGGAGGTTCGTCGTGATGCTGAGCACGCCTGCATCGAGGCTGAGGATCGCTTCTTAGCTAACTTCCATTTGACGAATGCGTATCAGCATTTCAGCAAGTACAGGAGAAAGTATGCCTATACTGAAGTCATCGAATGGTTGGAGATGCATCATGCAGATGCCAAAACCTCGGAATTGAGGACCGAGTTCCTTGAAGACGATGACGAGGAAGAAGAGCCTCAGACGCCAGCAAAGGATGTCCAAGTGATTGACCTTTATGGAGAGGCTGCAGATAACGAAGTGGCTCTTGGTGCCATATTTCCTTTTGAGGCTCCCCAGCCCCCACCCCAATAGGCTCAATGTATTTTTATGTGTTAAGGCTTCAGCCTATTGTTAATGTATCCTCATTTTTTCATTTAATGAAGTTCAGCTCTTTATTTGACTTGTGCTATTCCTTTATTTATGCTATCAGCTTGACGTAATTGCTAACTTCAACCCGAACTCGTTGTAACTTAATTACTTCTGACTTTAGAGGATCATTAACATCCGACGTATGATAATAATACCTGACCACATAAGTGCCGGGATCGAAAAAATAAACCACGCTAACAAACCCCTTTTGATTTTTGCAAATATTTCACAAGTATTGGTAGGTCGGATCTTAATCACTTTAATTTGTTTAAACATTAGATACTCTATCATGTTTGATAATTCTGAGGTTCTTATTCTTTGTAAAGTAACTCCAAGGCTCCCAGCCTTAGTAAACGGAATGTCAAGGCTCTTAGCCTTGGCTATGTACAATAACTTCAGGGCTCTTAGCCTAAGTAAAAAGAATATTCAGGCTCTTAGCCTCAGTCAAATAACTTCAAGGCTCTTAGCCTAAGTAGAAAGGAACATCGAGGCTCTTAGCCTATGTACAATAACTTCAAGGCTCTTAGCCTAAGTAAAAGGAACATCGAGGCTCTTAGCCTCTGTCAAATAACTTCAAGGCTCTTAGCCTAAGTAAAAAGGAACATCGAGGCTCTTAGCCTCTGTCAAATAACTTCAAGGTTCTTAGCCTAAGTAAAAAGGAATATCGAGACTCTTAGCCTATGTACAATAACTTCAAGGCTCTTAGCCTAAGTAAAAGGAACATCAAAGCTCTTAAACTCTGTTAAATAATTTTAAGGCTCTTAGCCTAAGTAAAAGGAACATCAAAGCTCTTAGCTTCTGTTAAATAATTTCAAGGCTCTTAGCCTAAGTAAAAAGGAAAATCATGGATCTTAACCTCTATACAATAACTTCAAGGCTCTTAGCCTAAGTAAAAGGAACATCGAGGCTCTTAGCCTCTTGGAGAGAGTGTTTCATTGAATAACAAAGATCACATTTCATTGGACTCAAAATAACAAAGATCGCACTTCATTTCATTGACTTCAAAACGATTTATACAAGATGTCCTATATCACTGATAGTACTTGCGTAGATGTTCTGCGTTCCAAGGATAAGGCTCTGGCTTTCCATCCAAATCCTTAATTCTATAAGTTTCATGTCTAACCTCGTCACATAAGTAGTATGGACCCTCCCAGTTGGGACCAAGGGTCCCTAACCCATCTTTCTTCGAAGGTGGAAACACTCTACGAAGTACTAATTCGTTCAACCTGAATGACTTCTTCTTTACATTCGAGTTATATTACCCGGTCATTTTCCTTTGATACAAGGTCATTATGATCTGAGAGTCATCCATTCTTTCTTCAAGGAGGTCTAATCCACACTTTCTCAATTCATCATTGACCATTTCACTGAAGTGTATTCGCCTGGAGGATGGTAAGCACACTTCGACAGGAATCATGGATTCCGCCCCATATGCCATAGAGAAAGGGATTTCTCTTGTTGCAGTTCGACTTGTGATTCTGATTGCCCAAAGTACCTGGGGTAGTTCATCTACCCATGCTCCTTTTACGGGATCAAGCTTCCTTTTCAGGGTGTACTTGATTGTTTTGTTTACAACCTCAACTTGCCCATTAGCCTGGGGATAATGTGGGAAGGAGAAATACTTCTTGATACCCAACTCTTCACACATCCCTCTGACCCTCTTGTTACCGAATAAGGGATCCCAAACCTGCAGATGATATTTTTTCAAAGGAACAACCTTCACAATCGAAGTCAATATTTTGCAAGCGGTTTGGCTTTTACCCATTTCGTGAAATAATCAATCGCAACGATCGCAAAGCTGACACTTTCTCTCCCTTTGGGAAGAGGCCCAATTAGGTCAATCCCACACTTTGCAAATGGCCAGGGGCCAGAAACTACGCTCAATTCTTGTGAGGGTTGCCTTTGGATAGTAGCGAAACGCTGGCACTTATCACATTTTTTGACGAACTGTTGCGCATCCTTTTTTAAGGTGGGCCAGTAGTATCCTTATTTGAGCACCTTTTGTGCCAAAGACCAGCCGTCGGCATGATTGTCGTAGACACCTTCATGGGTTTCTCTAAGCACATAGTCTGCTTGTTTTTCCCTGATACATCTTAGCAGGGGCATTGAGAAGCCAAGTTTAAACAATATGTCATCTTGTAAGATAAAGTGGGAGGCCCTTCTTCTAAGCCTCTGAGCCTCATCTTTCCCCAATGGCAGGATCTGATCCTTTAGGTAAGATATAATGGGTTTCATCCAGAAAGGGGTATTTTGTACCCACATTACCATCCCATCGACCTCTGTGGAGGTTCGACGATGTGCTCAATTAGGATTGCAGTGAGCAGCTCAGAGTCTTTGCTACTTGCCAGCTTCGCTAGTGCATCATCATGAGCGTTGTTGGATCGTAGAATTTGCATTAGTTCAAACTTTTCGAATGATGGGATGAAGTTCATTACCAACTTTAAGCAGGCTGCCATAGACTTGTCTCTGGTAGAAAGTTTCCATGCACCTGACTAACGATGAGCTGCAAATCACTACTGATTATGATCCTCTTCACTTGCATTTCTTTTGCCAATCATAGGCCAGCTAGAAAGCCTCATATTCTGCAGCATTATTGGTTGCTTTGAAGCTGAACCTTATAGTACAGGTAAGCTTATGTCCCTCCGGACTAACTAGAACGATCCCCGCTCCTGAACTTGTGTCGCTTGATGACCCATCTACTGAGATTTTCCAAATCTGTGGTTTCGTAGGTTCTATTTCCTCTTCGACGTCTGGGATTGGAGTGAATTTAGTCACAAAATCAGCTAAGGCTTGTCCCTTTGTGGCCGACCTTGGCTTGTAAATGATGTCAAATTCGCTAAGTTCCACAGTCCACTTAAGTAGCCTGCTTGAGGCGTCTGGCTTCTGAAGCACTTGTTTGATGGGGTAATTGGTTAGCACATAGATGCTGTGTGCCTGGAAATAGGGCCTCAATTTCCTCGAAGCAGTTACTAAGGAAAGTGCTAGTTTTTCCATGTCAGGATATCGAGCCTCGGTAGGTAAAAGAACTTTACGTATATAGTATACTGGCATTTGATGGTTATCTTCTTCTCTTATCAAAACTAAACATAAGGCTTCGGAGGTCACCGCTAAGTATAAGTGCATTACCTCATGGACCTTTGGTTTAGAAAGGAGATGTGACTGTCCTAAGTGTTTCTTCAGTTCTTGCAAGGCCACCTCGCACTTCTCTGTCCCTTGGAACTTACTTCCTCATTTGAGAATTTTTAAGAAGGGTAAGCATTTGTTTGTTACTTTAGAGATGAAGCGATTCAGGGCTCGATTCGCCCAGTGAGACTCGTACCTCTTTTGGCTTCTGGGGGGACCTCATATCAATCAATGTTTTAACCTTTTTAGGACTCACTTCGATTATCTTTGGTTGACACTATAGCCAAGGAATTTGCCCGATGACATTTCAGATGCACATTTCAAAGGATTGAGTTTCATTCGGTATCTTCGTAGAATCTGGAACGTTTCGTTGAAGTGGGTGACGTGGTCTTTTGCCTTTGGACTCTTTACTAGTATATCATCCACATATACCTTCATGGTTTTGATAATAAGGTCGGAAAATATCTTGTTAACCAACCTCTGGTACGTTGCCCCAGCGTTTTTCAATCCAAAAGGCATGGCCTTATAGCAATAGAGTCATTTGTCTATGATGAAGGAAGTATGCTACTCATCCGATGGAAACATGAGAATCTGGTTGTATCCTGAATAAGCGTCCATGAAGCTAGTTCATGTCCAGCAGTTAAGTCCACAAGTTGATCTATCATGGAAAGTGGGAAGCTGTCATTGGGACATGTTTGGTTGAGGTTTGAGAAGTCTATGCATACCCTTCACTTTTCATTGTACTTCTTTACCAATACTGGATTGGAGACCCACTTTGGATATACAGATTTCCTTATGAAGCCATTGCTGATTAATTTCCTAACCTCGTCTTTAAGGGCATCGTATCTTTCTAGATTGAGGGCTCTCCTTTTCTGCCTGTGAGTCGTAACCTTTGGGTCGATGTTTAAGTGATGGCAATTATCCTTAGGGTCGATGCCTACCATGTCGNCATCAGTATGGCACCAAAGCCACTCATCTCGTTCACATCAATGGACTTTTTTCAAAGTTCTCGAAATCGAAAAAGAGACTTTGACAATAACAAATCGTCCTTATGAAGCCGTTGTTGATCAATTTTTTAACTTCATCTTTAAGGGTCTCGTACCTTTTTGGATTGAGGACTCTCCTTTTTTGCGTGTGAGCCATAACCTTTGGGTCGATGTTTAAGTGATGGTAACTATCCTTAGGATCGATGCTTACCATGTGGCCATGTTTTCAGGCGAAACATCTAGGTTTTTTACAAGAAGTTTTTCAACTTATCCCTCATTTCAGGCAGCAAATTACTCCCCACCTACAGGCATTTTGATGGATCCATAGGGTCAGTTGGGAAAGTCTTTAGTTCCTCCATGGGGCTGTTTGAGGTTCACAGTTAATAATGCGAGGGTCCAGTTCCTCCAAGCAAACTATTTCTTCAACAGCTTCACCTTCTTCAGGGGCTTACATTGAGCCGAGGTTTCCTCTTTCGTGAGCCTCGGTCATGACAACATCTTTCTCTTGAACATGGACAATCCCTTGTTCAGGGAGGTCGTCCATGTCGATGTCAGTAGAGATGACGTGGGTGGTTCTGGGTTTTGCTTTTCTCAAGGAGTTGGAGTAGCATTCTCTTGATCCTCGTTGGTCTCCTCGGATTGTGGCAATGCCATTCTCAGTTGGAAATTTCATGCACAAGTGATTAATCGAGGTTACTGTCCATAACTCTTCAAGGCGGGTCTTCCAAGTACCACATGATAAGTAGAACGGTTATCAACTACAAGGAATTCTATGAAATGGTGAGCAATCAGTGGTTCTGTTCCCATATCGATTGCCAAGGTGATTTTACCTCTTGGGATGATGCTATCTCCCCCTAAATCCAAACAAGGGGGAGTTCATTGGGACCAGCTCATGATCAACCTTCATTTTATCGAAAGTGGTACCAAATATGATGTTAACAGAGCTTTCATTATCTACCAAGATCATTTTCATGCCATTGCGAACAATGACAGCTCTCACTAATAGGGCATCGCAGTGCAAATAATGTACTCCTACTACATCCTCTTGCGTAAAAGTGATTGGAGGTTTAGTTCTTCCAATTGAAGATTGATTCACAATATATCTCATTATGGGTGGGTCACTCACTTCTCTTGCATAGTTCTTTTGAGAATTCTTGGATTTCTCACCCATACGAGGACCCTCGATGATTGTATCGATTTCCCTGATGGGCTAGTGTTCGTTGTTAGGCAAAGGGCTCCGCCTTTGCCTCTGACAATCCCTAGGCTTCTAAGTATCATTTTCCCTTCTTCTAATATGGTCATTTCTGTCAGGTCGATGCTGTCCATTATTTCAAGGCTATTGGTTCGGCCTGTATGGTGTATTCTTTGGGGAAAGCCTTCCCCTTATCTGGCTTGGATTTTGGGAGTTTCTAGTGACATCCCAACAATTTTCTGTGAGGTGTCCATGATATTGATGATAAAAGTAATAATTGAGTGCTTCGTCCCTATTTCTAGGTTCAAGACCTCTTTCTTTACCTTGCCTCATTTACAGGTACCTCGGGTAAGGCTGTCGTTGATGCATCCCAGCATTAGGACTTACCTCCACATAGGCTAAGGTCGGTACAGCGTTGAGGATTGTCGCAGCAAGCTCTTGTCCATGGTTTATTGGGGCCTGATGGTCCATTAGATGGGAAGCTGGACATTTTTCTCTTTGCATTTGAGGAGGTGGAATACCCTGGCTCGCCCTATTCCTATGATCCTTCAATTTTTCATTGAGGATTTCGAGCCTTATCATTTCCAATAGGGCGTCATAGGTAGTAGGGTCTTTGTTCTACACATCTCTCCAAAAGAGGGAGTTCATGTCTAATCATCCTCTCAAGGCAGTTAATGCTTCTTTATCCGTGACTTGCACGCAGTAGGTCATTTCATCCGTGAAGCNCATTGAGGATTTCGCATCTTATCATTTCCAATAGGACGTCATAGGTAGTAGGATCCTTGTTCTGCACATCTCTCCAAAAAAGGGAGTTCATGTCTAATCCACCTCTCAGGGCAGTTAATGCTTCTTTATCCATGACTTGCACGCTGTAGGTCATCTCATCCGTGAAGCAGGACAAGAAACTTTTCAGTGCCTCACCCAGTTGCTACCGCATGTCTTGAAGTCGTTGGATAGGTCTTTCTCTTTCTTTGCTAGTCGCAAAGCGTTTTAGGAACGTCTTCTTCATGTCTGGCCAACTTCAGATACTCCCTTCGGATAGCCTTGTGCACCAGACTTCAGTGCCTCCACTTAACGTTAAGTGAAAGGCCCTGAACTTCATTGCCGGCTAGCTCCTTTCAAATTCATGTGAGTTTTGTAGTTGTTCATATGTTTCGTGGATCTTCTCTCCCATCATACTTTGGGATTTTGGAGAATGTGAAGTGATTCAGCATGGGGGCATTCTATATAGCCTCTGAGAAGGGAGAATGTTCATCGTCATCATCGAGATCGCGGGACTTTTAAGGCCCATCTGAATCTTCATCCTCCCCTTGATGGATCTGAGACGGTAGCTGAGAGGTTCCCACTTCATTCCTAGCCTAGTTTCTCCTTTCCCTCCTATTTCTAGGGGGTCAGACCAGAGGCTCTTCGTGGTATATCGGTTGATCCTCATGCTGATGAGGCTCATGTTGTTTATCTCTAGGCATTGGAGGTAAAGAATAAAATTGCCTATTCCTAGGAGCTTGGGGGGAACACCCTTGCCTATTTCTAGGGAACCTTGGGCTTATCCTATCAAAAATACTTCCAGACCACTGGGACCGATTTTCAGGTTCGTAATTTGGAGGGAAATTGAATGGAACATCGTATGGTCTTTCCGAGGCGTAGTTAGCCGATGTTTCCATCTCGACTTCTCTATCTTGAGGAGCCTCCATTCCAACATGTTGATGCCTAGCCATTTGACTCTAGACTTTCTCTTCCTGATAATATACTTGTGCCTCATGAAAGACGTCTTCTGGGGCCGTGTATGGAGGAAGCTGATGCGCTCATTGTCCATGCATATTCATTAGCATTTCTTGCATGGCTAAATTCTGCTGAGTAATGTTTCTCATGTTGGCGGCCATGGTGGCCATCTCCCTTGTAAGTCGAGCAGTGATCCTGCCCTTACCTCTGGATCCTCCTCGTCTGCGTGCTGGAGGTCGTGGGCGAGGAGATGTGACAGCTCGCGTGGGCTCTCCTTCTTCAGGGTATTCCCTCGTCTTTCTTGGGGCATTCTCATCAGTTGAACTTATTTCCCTAGTGCCATAGTATGAAATCTCCCTTTATTCAAGAGTTCCAGATTTCTAACAGTCATTTTTCAAGGATATTTCTCTTTCAAAAGATAAAATTCTTTCAGACAAACTTTCAACAGTCGTTTAGTTTTTTCCTCCACGTGTTTTTCATGGTTAACCATATGGATTCCTACAGATGGTGTCAATCTGTTGACCCTAAAAAATGAGCTCAACAGATATCGGGCCCACTCTTACCACGTCAAACACGATTTCAACACGCTCAAAACAGACGCAGGAGGCACTTTTCGACAAGAGACAAAAATGTTTGGATTCCGGCAAGTAGAATAAAAGGCAATCGCCCTAACAACGACCGCCGGGTTGAAACCAAAATAAATCTATGTAATGATTAAGAGGAATATGTGGAAGGATAGATGAAATGTAAATCTTTTTCCGTTTCAAGTTCGAATATGTGATTGTCTTGTTTCCAATTAATCATCCTTTACTATTTTTGTACAAAGTCAGCCTATATATACTACCCTGACCAACATGGTGACCGTCGAATTAAACCCATGTGGCAAGATCTCCGAGATCGAAAGCTTACCTCACTATCTATTCATTCAATTAATGTTTGACAAGAGGTTTGTCATTCTAGTTGTAGGCTAGCACACTTTATTACAGACGTCATATCAATCACTTCTAAAAGATCTCTAAATCTGTTATGGGGAACAATGTCGATTTTAACGTGGACCAAGGTCAGCTTTGGCTCAGGGACCTCTGGCTTCCGGACTTAGGACAGTTTGAAGGGGCTTCTGCTTTGGCGTCGGAGGGCCTCGGCTAGACTTGTTTGAAGGTCCTCTCTCTTAACTTCAACTTTGTTGACTTTTTCCCCTGACCTTCCAACCAGCTTCTCTGCCACGTGGACTGGCTGCCTGAGTAGCTATCTACGGGCAGTCCAAGCTGGGCCTCAGAATTTGGGGAGTAATAGAAAGTAAGCAGTCATTGTTGATAGAAAAAGCTTCTCTTCAACCCAGTGCTATACAGCTAACCTCATTCTTTCGACGGCTATCTTGCTAAAACTAAATTCTTGTTAAGGAGTTCATTTTCTTCTTTTCTCTCTTTATGCTTGAAATCATTTTCTATCACTTTCTATCGACATTGTCTGCTTATTTTTATTATATACTCTTTCTATACAAAATTATTCTCAAATCGTCTATTACTTTGTCTGCTCTCCTTTTCCTGGTTAAGGAGTGAGAATTTGACAAGCTGATGCAGATAAGAATGAGAGTCTCGTAGAAGCAATAACCTTTGATATTGATAAGGTAATTATATGTATAGAGTTGAATAGTTAAACCATTTCAAATGCAGGCAAACCTATTAACTCTAAAACTGTAATGTATACATACCAGTTTATATTGACTCCACCTGTGCAAATGTATAAACTCTTGAGAGGAAGCGAAGCAATTCAAAAGTTGAAAAGATTTAATAATGAACTACATGCCAGATTGAAAAGATTATAAACAATAGCAGATGTTACTGAAAATGAGTTGGCACAGACTCTTAGATAACATCCGACATTAAAAAGGTTAGAGACTCTGAATCTTTCGAAAATTAGAAGGCTATTGAATCTGTTATACCTACCAGTTACTAAAACCACTATATAGTGTTTGTTTGGCTTAATATGATGAAAGGAAAGGGCTCAACTTCCACCATTGAGAATGTAGTGTATGTTGGCTTAATACGATCAAAGGAAAAGGGCTCACAACTCAAAACAGAGGAAATGATAGGCTTATGCTAAGAATAAAGCATGAGGAAGTACGTAACTGGCTATATACACACAAAGGAGTGGGAAAGAAACAAAAGGCTCAGCATGTCATCATCTTTAGGTCGAACAATGTTCAATGTGTTTATATTATAGTATCCACACGTACAAACCTACTTTTACCTTTTGGCATGGGGAAAGGAGAATCGTGGAAAACCCAAAAAAATGTATTGCGTAAGGAGACAAAGTATGGCAAAGAAGCATACATCAAAGTCCCATCTTTTTTGTAACTTTCAATCTTCCAACTTAGTCAATTTGAAGAACACTTGTCCCTCGTCTTACTTTAGCTGCTGGCACGAAGTTAGCTGGGGTATCTTCCTCGAATCTTATTATGATCGAGCACTCGATGAAAGAGCTTTACAAGTGGAATTTCCCTTCTTCGCTCACGCGATATTATTGGATCCCACTTTCACCCATTGTCCAAGATTTTTCCATCGTTTACCAATAGGAGTTTGGGCTGTGTCTCAGTCCCAGTGTGATTGATCGTTCGAAGAGACCAGCTAAGCATCATGGGCTTCATTAGCCTTTTCCTGACCAACTACTTAATACTATACATGTATATCAAACAACGCCTTTTAGCTTTCTTTTAAATTTAGCTCGAACTGTTTGACAAAATTCCAAGTGTTACGCACCTGTTAGCCACTTTGTTCTCAACTCTTTCACCTCCTAGGCAAGACATGCCACCTTTAGCTAAGAGTTGCATTTCCTTCTACGCCTCGAATACAATATTTGACTTGCATGTATTAAGTATATAGCAGCATTCCTCTTGAGCCAAGATCAAACTCTTTGGCCTTACAGTAATAGAACTTGGTGAGCCGAGTGTACTATTTAAGCGCATTGGATCTATTGTCGATGTTCGTGCAGGAAAAACTATGCTAGGGCGTGTGGTCGACGCATTGGAAGTACCTATTTAGGAAGAGGGTCTCTAAGCGCTCACGGGTAAAGACGTGTCGAAGTGAAAGCCTATGGGATAGTTGAGCGTAAATATGTGCACGACTTTATGCAAATAGGGTGAAAAGTAATACAAATAATTAATTAAACGGGGATGATAAATATAAAATTTTTAATTCTCAACTCTAGGGGCTCCTGCTCCGTCTTCATCCTAACTCTCAAAATCCATGATAGGGTCGGGTTGATAATGGCCGACTTGGCTCCACCCCGACCCACTTTGTTTCCATTCCTAGTCCTAAGACCTATTACAAATAATCATATTATAATCAATAAAAATACAAAATAGAATTAAATACAAATTATTTATGCCGCTTTAATTGAGATAATTATGCCATATCTGTTACGAAGTAAAAGTCATTAGAAACAATCAACAACTTCATATCCATATTTAACCAACCAATTCAAAATTAAGAACACAAGCAATAAACAGGTTGTTGTGTGTTGAACTGTGCTATAAACGGTCATATAAATTCAAATTTAAAACAATTTAGTAATCGATAAAAAGACGTTACACCATACAACGTATTTATCGTTGGCGTAATTAAGTTATATCTATCCAATAATTATACTAGCCTCTCATGAATTTAAACATCCTATTCAAGCAACTAATTCAAAATTCAAAAACTCAATAACCTAATTGTGTATGCAAAAATGTAACATCAATTGCCTCTTCCTGCATGATATTTTGCCAAATATTTACGTGAGCTGCTACTTGTCCCGGGATTAAATCCCGGGTCAATCAGTTTTGTCCAATATTTACACCCCTATTTGCCAAATAGGATAAAAGGAAATTAAACTATCCCACCCCCACCCTACGCTACCCCCAACACACCCCACTCCCTTGTTAATTAATGTTGTGCCTTTATTTTTGCATATTTTGAAGATCTGCTTACGCATTATCTCATTGGGTGGCACTCTATATAACTTGCCAACAAAACCCACCTTCTACCACAGAGATTTTCTGCGCTAAAAATGGCAGAGATTTCTGAGCAAATTAGCCAAAGTCAATGAAAATCTACTAAGATACGCAAGGCGATTTCTATAAGCATCTGTTTTGGCTAGTAGAAAGGAGAAACCATCCAAGAACCATCCAATTTCACTTCTTCCTTTTGGTAAGTAAGAAAAAATATCATTAGTTCCCAACCCACCCCTTTCTCTAGTCTTTAAGAGCTCGAGGAGAAAAGGCTATGGCAAAAGATTTTTATGGGCTTTGCTGAGTATAAATAAAAATAGAGAAACATTAAAATAAGTTGAAAGTTTTTGAAAGAAAAATGATATCTTGAAGTGGAGAATTTGAGAAGAAGGTCTGTTCTTGAGTAACTTTTAAGTTACGTTTGAGTATTTTCTTTTTCTCTGGGATTATGATTACTACTTTTCATTCTTCTTGAATTTTAAAATGGCCTCTCTCTCTTTCTCTCTGTCTAGCATATGTGATTATTACATACTTTTATTCAAACTTTTACACTGATTTTGTCTGTAATTTCTTGTTTTCTTGGTTAGTGGAAGTTTCAATCTTTTTTTCCAAATTAAACTATTTTTTAATTTGTTTCTTTCTGTGATGTCTCTTTGTCTTGTAATCCAGTTCCTTCACGAGGTCGTGTCAGATTTTTATTTTTTATTTTTTTTTAAAAAAAGTTTCAAAAAATTTGAAAAAAAAAAAAAAAACAGTCTTTATCCTTTATCCTTTCATTATTTTAAGGTTTTATGCCTTTCATAAACCTTTTGCTCCATCCTCTGTTTTTCTCTCACTCATCAGTTCTCTGTTTACAACATGTAAAGATTCCAAGTGTTTTTTCCCGTTGTATTTTGTACTTTTTCTCACCAAAAACCTATACTTTTTACACATTCTCTTGTCATTTTCTTTGTAAATTTTTGCAGAAATTTTGTGTTCTGAATTCAACAAGAAATGGGAAAAGCTACAAGGTGGTTGAAGGGCTTGCTGGGGATGAAGAAAGACAAGGAAAATGTGGAGAATAATTCAAATCATGGTGAAAAGAAAGAGAAGAGAAGGTGGAGCTTTGCTAAGCCCGGTAAGGATTCCGGCGGATTGACTCAGATTCAGGTGACTGACGGGGAATGGATGAGATCTTATATTGATGAGACAGAGAAGGAGCAGAACAAACATGCCATTGCCGTGGCTGCTGCCACGGCGGCTGTGGCTGACGCTGCTATTGCTGCAGCTCAGGCAGCGGTGGCTGTTGTGAGGCTCACCAGCCACGGCCGAGGAGGTTTGCTCCATGGTGGCAGAGAAAGGTGGGCCACCATCAAGATTCAGACAGTTTTTAGAGGCTTTCTGGTAAGTGAGATTTCTATTTCAATTTCACTATTCACTTTAATTTTGATTTCTTGAATTGAAATTCAACGTGTTCATTGATTTGCAATTATATCTCTGTTGTTCTGGAATTTGATCAAACAGTATCAATGTTATTACGGTCAATAATAATGTATAAATAATTCCCTTACGAAGGAACTAGGAAAGAAGCGGATTAAAATGATTCATGTAGTCGACCCCAAATTTATTAGAAACATTATTGATTACGTGTGTAAGTTGCAATTAGGCTTATGGAATAGTGGGTTTTTTCCTGCCAGGCCCGAAAAGCACTACGAGCTCTAAGAGGACTCGTAAAATTACAGGCTGTTGTTAGGGGCTTCCTTGTACGAAAGCGTGCTGCTGCGACATTATACAGTATGGAAGCCCTCATTCGAGCACAGACTGCTGTTCGGTACCAAAGGAATCATCGTTCAATCAGTAACGATTACAGATTCCAACCAGAAATGCGCGCTAAGAAGTCCATTGTAAGAATCGGTTATTTGGGAATTGAAAGAATTTATCGAATTTGAACGAATGCTAACACACACGATTATTGCAGGAAACTAGGAGTGAGTTTCATAGCAAGAGAACATCTGCTGCTTATGACCTTTCCCATAATGCATTTGATGAGAACTCGAAAATAGTTGAAGTCGACACTCACAATCCCGGATCAAGATCAAGGTCGCGTAGAATAAACACTAGTGTTTCACAGTGCTGTGATGACCAATACTATCAAGGAATTCCATCTCCTCTTCGAGTTCGATTATCAATCCCCAATCATCATCGCCACCTTCATGATTTTGACTGGAACTTCATGGCTGAAGACTACAAGTTTTCGACTGCGCAGAGCACTCCTAGATTCTTGACATGTGGACGGACAAATGGTCTACTTACACCAAGCAAGAGTGTATGTGGGGATGGCTTCTTCAGGCAGTACTCCAGATGTCCCAACTATATGTCAAACACTCAGTCGTTCAGGGCAAAGCTAAGGTCTCTAAGCGCCCCAAAACAAAGACCCGAATCCGGCCCTAAGAAGAGGCTTTCGCTGAACGAAATAATGGCTTCAAGGACTAGTTTTAGTGGTGTTAGAATGCAGAGGGCAAGTTCTCAAGTTCAACAAGATTTTGATTAATTTCTAAGAAATTAGCTTGTTTTGAGTAAAATAGCTTCTCTATCCTTTGCTTTTCTAATGGCTCTATTGAAAACTGACAGAATATAACAGAGTTGCTGTTGTAAATTCCTTCACAGAGTTATTTTCATCAATGAAATCAAAGCTTTTTCTTTCACTGGATTATCCTAGTATTTGGATTTTCTTTCTTTTGTGGTTTTATGGGTAATTTGATGCATGTTTGTCAAAGTTTATAATTGCTTATAAGCTAATAATAGGGATGGCAATGGCTCGGCTCGACCCATACACACACGAGATGAGCTGAGCACGTGGGCCGAGCCAAATTTCGGCTTGCGAGCTCGTCATTTTTTTTAAGATAAATCTTTTTTTAAAAAAAAATAAACCTTTGATTTTGGACGAGCCCACGAGCCGCTCGTCCAAATACAAACCAAGCAGGCTCGGCTCGAAGCCGCTTTTTTATCGGTCACTCGGCTCGATTGCCAGCTAATCAAACTTAATTTTTATTTACATATTTATAAGATTTATAAATTTTACTTATTTTCTAATCAAACATTCCTGGGACAAACGATATATAGGCACTTAAAAGGCTTAGCTAGACGAGCACGAATTCATTTGCTTTCATGACAAGCATTTAAATCGTTGAATTTCATAATATATTTGTTACGAATTATTTGATAAGCCCTATTATGTTGTGAAGTACTTTTTTCATATGGCCAATTTTGTCACACTGAACTGAGACAGCTTATTTTAGGTTGTACATTTTTTTACACTTGGGATGGGCACAATTTTCAATATTAGCTCATGTTTAGTCTTTAGACATTGCCAAGTTTTTCTCCTTATCTAGTGCCAACTTATTCTCCAGTACGAGAATATTCTTGCCTTATCATAGTATAATAATAGCCGTGACTAATTTTCAAAATTTAAAACACTAGTACTTGAAATTTATCTAAGAGTAGGGATATAAACGACCCGAATCTTGTAGCTCGAGTGCGGCGTAGCACGGCAAAAATTTGGCTTGGGCTTTTTTGGTACGAGCTGAGCCAATTTTTGGCCAAAAATCTGTGTCAATGCTCAAGCTTTCTACTTGATTTTTTATTTTTTCAAATTCTAAATTGCGAAGAGCTTTGGACTATCGCCCCAAAAAAGAGCTCGCCCCGAACTGCGAGCCAAGCTGAGTTGGGCTTTTTTTCTCGGGTTGGGCCACAGATGGGCCGGTTTGATACCCCTATCTAAGAGACGCAATTTTGAAGGACATGATAATAAGGATAAATGGTACTCTTAACATGAATAAACATTTAATGGATGTCTGATATCCCTTATTTTTAGAGTATTGATAAATTAAATTAGAGATATAATGCAATAAAATCTCGATAAATAAATATTTGATAAATTCCCTCAATTAAATAATAAATTTTATTTGTCACAACACGAATTAGTGTACTAAATTAACAATCTCACTAAATGTATAAGATAATAATTTCATTAAAATCCTTTGGGGCCCTATAAAAATATAAATTAATAATTAGTTAAATATATGAAGTTTTTTGTAATATATATTAATGAACTTTTTACTTGATAATTTCTATTTTTGCTATTCATTTTATCGAGATATTCCTCTAAAATTGCTTACTTTTTCTTTGTATACAAATTCAATTCAACTTCATCTCTAGTTTTTTGCAATGCATATACCATTTTTGTAGAAAATAATTATTTGAAGTCATGATGTTTGAAATTTTTCTTGGAGAAACAATTCGTAAAGCACAACTATTATCTAAATCATTATTATCTGTGATGAGCGTATTTAGCACCATTTGAATAATCTCTTTGGCATTAGAATATTCTATCATCGTATTATTTCACTTGGATAATTGAAGAGGTATTCGACATCCATTATATTTTTATAGTGTTGACTAAAAATGAATTTATTTATTTCGTCGATTTTTCTTGAAGACCCGACCCTTCTACAATTTATCCCTCTCTAATCTCATTTCTCTTTGTTCTTTCCATTTTCTTGATGCCCAAAGGTCCGCCATTCTACCCGACCTCGAGGTAGACACAACCATGGATTCTAATTTCTAAACCACATTACGATATCAAGTACTTGAACAAATAAGTGAGTGGTAAAATATTACAAATCACGTGAAATGATGTAGTTACATGAAATTGGTGAACGGCGAGGTATAAGAGAAAAAGCTCGTTGGGAATCGAGGCAAAAGGGCAATTTTTGATTTTGTTAAGGAGAGGAAATTGAGAGTGAAAGAAACGGAAAATGGACATTCGTGTGTACACGTACAACATGAAGTGGTGAAAGGATGGGGAAGAGTGTGAAAGGGAAGTAAAAGGGAGAGAAAAATAGAGTAGGAATTCAAACATTAAGGACAATAGACCACGCCTTTCACAAGCGATGTGAATTCTAGCCACATTTGAGTAAAAGTAGAGGTGGGGTATAGGTTGTGCTAGGCATGGTTGCTGTCTTATGTCCTTAGTCGTTGATGGGTGGGAGGGGTTCGTTGGAAAGATTCCCGTGGTGGTGGTGGTGATAATGATAACTGGTTAGTCAAGGGATAGGTTGGTAGCGATTATCTTTTTTTTTTTTTCCTTGTTTTATTATCCTTTTTTTTTTTTAAATTAAAAGAGGAGGACAAGTCTGTCGTCTAATGGCCAAAATTGATGGGAGGATGAGTTTGCCACGTAGTTGAAAGGTTGGAAATGTATTATGCTATAAAAAAAAAAAAAAGTGTAGATGGTAAATTTATAATAATTTTCAAATGTTGGAAGAGCCCAAATTTTTGCAGCCCCCTTTTGGATATACAAATATAAGAATTGAAGAGGAAAAGCACATTATAATGCACACTTTTTAAGTCGATTAAAAAGGTTACCAAAAACAGAAAGTATAATATTCCTGAGCTTATCCGTAAAAAAGTTAACATAAAAAATTTATTTTGTGATTAAAAAAAAACAGTGAATTAATACATCCCTTATTTATTTATTTTTTTACTTTTTACAGTCAAATAATTGACAAATTTTTGTCCTTTGAATCACTATGCCACGTGGCATTTTGTTGGAACTTTAAAATTCCTATGAATAATAATGATTAGAGCTTGATTTGATTGATGTGCTTAGGGATGTCTTGAAACTTGTGGCTTGGATCATCATCTGAGTGTTACTTGGTAAAAGTGCATATTTATGAGGACGTTTTGGTAACTTGTTGCCACATAGACATACATTATCAACGTCGAACCTGCTATTTGTCATGCAACAAGAGCTCCCTATAATAAGAGGTCGTCAAGGGATGTTTTGTCAAAATAGTTATCAAATTATTAAGTACAAATAGAATTATGGATCGAGATCTCGTGCATTGCGTCGAGGTCGAGGAGATCGTTTTCTTCTCACATGTTTTTGGACAGTAATTTATATTCTCAAAATTACCCATGTTTTGTTTCCAGAATGACATTATTGTCCTATAATGCAATTATTGAGTTTCCAAATTAAAAAGCATATTTGCCGTTAACTTTTTTTTTTTTTTTACCAAATTTAGATGAATACATATATATGAACGTTATTTGAGCCACCGCACCCCTGCCCCCCCCCCCCCCCTTTTTTTTTTGCCTTCAAAACTGTCTAGTTAAAATACAAATTCAAAATTTTAAAATCTAAAGCAAATAATGCTCAAACTAACTACATCAATATCCGAAGCAAGCACTCGAAACAAACAATGTCCAAAATTAAACGTTTGTAAGTAAAATTAAATTGTAACTAAATTTCATTTCCTTATCCAAAATTTAATATTTTTCCATCT
>CAIGRN010124437.1:0-22363 GCA_903798345.1 Fraxinus anomala | reverse complement strand
TGACGTGACCGACATCTATTGAAATAATGTCGCACCATATATGATCTTTAATCGAGAAATTGAATAGGTACTAGACAACATTCTTTTACAGCGATTGAGGAAGTATCAACCCAAGAGACGCTATATGGCTGAGGTTGAGGAACTGGTTTCAACCCAATACGGGGTACAATAGCCATTGAAACTGCATTGATGTAACTACCACTATCCACAATGACCGTACAACCCTTATTATTGATCTTCATATAAGTGTGGAAAATGGCATGACGACACCAATCATCAGCATTTTTGGGTTGAGTCAGGGTACAACGTACAACACTTAATCTGGACGTATCAGGAATAAGTGGTTCTAACTCTAACTCCATGGGAAGGGTCCGAATACAACCTAAGAAGGTATCTTCATTATCATCCAAGTCCTTAAACTCTTCAAACTTAGGTTCATAAACTTGATCCTCCAACGAGTCATCCACTATACCCTCACATTCTTCCATAACTAGGGATCTACTAGGATAGTAAGAGGAAATGTGACTGAAATCCTTACAGTTAAAGCATCGCAAGCAGGATGACGTCTTTGGAATTTCAGGACCTTTACCTTTATATTTCCCTATAAGAGAACCATTAGATGGGAGAGGTCCTAAGATTTAGAGGGAGTAGTGGGTGCTGCAGAAATAGGTGCTAAAGAAACAGGGATACGGTTGTCACCACGATTTCTATATGGAATCCTAGTAACTAACTCATAGTCTCGGGCGAAGGCATAAGCATAGTTAAGAGTAGTAATATCCAGAAAGGAAAAGCTCACGTTTAAGGTCATCTCAGAAGCCTTGCCTAAGCCTACTTAAGGTCATAGTTTCATCCTCAACGACCTAACATCTCATTTGAAATTCATCAAACTGAGTGACGTACTCAGTCAGTGGTCGATTACCTTGAGTGAGAGCAAGCCATTGATCCAACAAATTATCCATATATGATTGGGGTAAATACTTCTCCTGAAGTCGACGCTTCATTTCATCCGAACTCCTAACAAGAGGAGCACGATGTCGCTCAAAGAGCTTCTCAACACTTTTCCAAAAGAGTTGAGTGGTGCCAGTTAATTTTAGACTAGCAAATTGAACTCTCCAATCTTCTGAAACCCCATACCAAGCAAAGAAACGGTTCATATCTCTAACACATTGAGTAAATACCCGAGGGTCTAAGCAACCATCAAAAGTTGGGGCAACTAGTTTAATGTTTCTAAATAAATGGTCATCGTGGTGAGGAGGAGAATGAGTATCATGACGGTGATGCTCTCGCTCTCGATCACGAACTTGATGTCCATCCCTACAGTTATGCCTAACGCATTGTCAGCTACCTTGGGGACGACGATAATGCCTATTACTAGACGCTTTTGAATTTTCAACTTTAGTCAAATGTGGGATTTGTTCAAAGGTGGATAACCTAGCAACTAAGTCTCTATTTTCCTCACGAGTAGCGGCCATCTCAGTTTGGACAGCTGCTAATTGAGTTTGCAACTATTGTTAGTTAGTGACAAGTTGTGCTAATTGTCGAGTGAGGGCATCAAGTTGGGATGGGTCCATGGTCAGGTTATTGGAATTAGATGTGACAAGCCGACCACTACGTGACTGCATGCAATGTATTACCAACTAAATGAAGTGTATGGAACTAGATCAATAAACAACTCGTTTTAAAATGAAAACAATTTTTTTATTATTATTATTATATATCTTTTGGGGGGGGATTATGTAAATCCAAATACGGCAAGCTAATACTGTCGATCTATGTAAAATAATAAAGCAAAAGCCAAATACTAATCAGCAATTTAATCATGTAAACTAAGTAGGATAAAAGTGGGAATATAACAACATAAGGGATTTAGGGATGTGAATTGTAGGTAAATGTCAGAATAACAGCAGCATAAAAATTTAAAGATGCAATTTTAAACGAAATAGTAGCTTCCCGTTATGGTCGTCGAAGTAATTGAGCACCGAGTAGCTAAACACCAAATAATTGAGCACCAAAGGCAAAGAACAGTAGCTCCCCATTTTGTTCGCTGAAGTAATTGAACTGATCAGTAGGTCAAAGAGAGGTACCTACAAAAATGTTAGAAAATACTTCTTTTTTTTCACACTATTAATTTTTTGTTCTATTTTTTTACAAGTAAAAATTAACAACTAAGGCCCAAATCTAAAACTAATCAACTTGACAAGCAAGGGCCCGAACCAAGGCCCAGATAAACGCACTAAACAAAATCCAAATCTAGGCTCAAATTTGGATATTGTTACCACACAAGCTTCGTCTGCGGCGGCGATGACCAGTAGTGGTTAGGGTTGAACAAGTCAACGGCCGTGATTTTAGGTGGTGGCTTGCGTGGCAGCCTCACAGCCGCAGGCAGTGGAAACGTACATTGAATTTTTATTTTTTGAAGGTGAGTTGATGAAATTGCTGTGCAGTTGGGTTTCAAAGAAATCTGATTTGGGTTGTGATTTTGTGGAATATATAGACTGAGGTTGAAATAGATGTTGATGAGACGGCGTTTGGTGATTTTGGGATATGGGTTTGGAGAAAATCTCGACGGGCTTGTGATTTTGACTGGTGGCGATTTTGTGCGTGAGGCGATGGTTTTATAGTGGTGGTTAATTTTTGAGGTTGCCTGTGGTGGACGGAAGATGTGGGCTGCATTAGATGTTTGTGTTGTTGCAGAGGTTTGTTGATGTTGGCGGTTGAATTTAGGAGAAAACTAATGGTTATCACTTTCTTCCAATATAAAGGTCATGATAGTCTCTATGAATGTGAAGACATTCCCTAAATGATTTCCATTTAAAGGTACAAAGTGTTGGAACATGTCAATTATCATACGTTCACAATCTAGGGTCCAACATGATGAGGCCATACTTCGCCTTAGTCATAGTATCTAGTATCCTAACTGACATAGCATACAAATTGATAGATGTGCTCGTGAGAAATGCAAATGATGATATAATGAGGGAAAAATATCTTGCATTATTTCATCACAGAAAGGGGGTTCTGGTGCTGTAATGCGGAATATTTCACCAAGGCAAGAAACAACTACTACTTGTATAGAAAAATCAGGATGTCTTAATANCGTAGCATACAAATTGATGGATGTGCTCGTGAGAAATGCAAATGATGATATAATCGAGGAAAAAATGTCTTGCATTATTTCATCACAGAAAGGAGGATCGGGTGCTGTGATGCGGAATATTTCACCAAGGTAAGAAACAACTGTTACTTGTATAGCAAAATCAGGATGTCTTAATAGTTTATTTGAGACCAATGCTGTGCTAAGTGTATTAATAGATGTGAGCATGAAAACAGTAGGCAATTGGTCCACTTGGGAAAGCAAATACTTAGTATATTCAAGCAATGATAGGAGCTCATTAAAAGGTAATGAAGATTGAAGAAGTTTCCTTCCATTTGTTAACAAGTGGACTCCTAACATTTGGTATTCATGATATAATATTTTTTTCTTTTTTTATTATTCTTAAAATTGACAAGCAAAAACACTAAAATAAAATTTCATGTTCAATAAAATAAAATTCTTGCCTCACGAGACTCAAAAGAGTCCAACAATGCCCCCAATCATAATTTTCCATTTGGCACTGCTACGGTGGCAAGGGGACAACTGAATCGTTTGAGCGGTCGTCAAACAATAAAAATAAATATTTACAGCAATTAACGTTAGAAAACTCTCTCTTTTTTTAACACTTTTTTTCACCTTTTTTTTTAACTAAAAGTAAATTACAAAAATAGAGCCCAAAACAAAAACTAGAAACAACGCAAAAATTGAAACCATACAAAAGCCTCCCTTCCAAATTAATAAGGGAGCTGTAATATGTGGGCTGTAACTGAAGCCCACTATTCTTCTTCTGCCGGTGTCAGGAACCTTGCGGTGTGAGAGCTTTCTAGGCTAGAGGCAGTGCCGATTGTGATTGGCTGGGAATTTCTGGGTCTTCTCTAGAGTTACCATGTGGGGCAGACGAGATACTGCCCTTTTTTGTGCTTTCTGCTTATGCTTCGTGCTTCCTCTGTTGGTGCGTTGATTTTTTCTGGTGCGTCGGTAGGAAATAGCTATTTGTGGGTCTGCTGGTGGCGCTGGGTTGTCTTCTAAAGGCGACATGTCAAATTTGCAGGGTGGGTTGATTGTTGGTGGCGGCGCGCGAGAGAGAGCGAGTGGTGGGTGAGGATTGCAGACGGTTGCGATTGTAATTAGGGTCAGTATGTGTTCTCTGTGTAGGGGGTATTGGACGGCATTTATTAGATTTTGGTTAGGTGGTTTGGTGCTTTACAATTTGGGCAGAGGTTAACAGTTTTGGGTTTTGCAATTTTCCGCATTACAGCACCAGATCCCCCTTTTTGTGATGAAATAATGCAAGATATTTTTCCCTCGATTATATCATCATTTGCATTTCTCACAAGCACATCCATCAATTTGTATGCTACGTCAGTTAGGATACTAGATACTATGGCTAAGGTGAAGTATTACCTTATCATGTTGGACCTAGATTGTGAACGTATGATAATTGACATGTTCCAACACTTTCTTGTAGCTTTAAACGGAAATCATTTAGGGAATGTCTTCACATCCATAGAGACTATCATGACCTTTACATTGGAAGAAAGTGACAATATTCATCTACGTTTGATTACCTTTCTTTTGGATAGTGTTCAAAATAAACATTGGGAGGGTTTTCCTATTATATTTAGTGGGTGGAAAGACTTTTTGAGAAGTGTGCCGACGCGATCAAAATTTACTTATCACAAGCTATAAAATCTTTAGGGGTTTGTTTAAATGATTATAGCACAGTTCTTTCCTCCATTTTCATAGAAGTCGAGAATTGTGAGCAGTGTATTGTGTCCCCTACCGTGATCGAATCTGTAACCTATACACATAACATCGACATAATTGAGAAGTTACCTAAAACAATACCTAGATCAGGCATTTCAGATATCCTAGATCTTATGCCTACTATGTTACATGACTTTCATGATGAATTTGTTTTAGTTTTCCCTCGATTACATGAGATTCCACGGGTTGCCACATTATTTTCTAAGACCATTACTTGATTGCACACTTTTCATATCGACATTAGGATGCTGTCCTTTAATTATCAACATGCTTTGTTAGCTAATCTCATGTTGGCAATGCTCTTAAATTTCATGCTAAATTAAGAGGTCAAATAATTTTCAATCATGAATTTTTTGAACTTACTTTCGAGGTGCAATATATGTTAGGGTACCCTATTGAAAATTACTATAATTTATTGCGCGCCTCTCTTATCCATTTTCATAAAAACGTGAAGAAATTTTTTTTGGATCATTCACATAATGATTTTCGATTTGACTGGCCTTCTCACTTAAAATGAAAGTTATATCTTCAAGAATTGCTTACTAATCGGGGCCCATTCGAGCCTTCGAAGTTGTGATCATTTTTCCCTACAGGCCAATATGCGATGTTAGCTTCTTATGCTTCTCATTATGCACAACCAAATGAAAGTGTTCAAGATGAGTTGCATGAGTGCTTGTTATTCGGAGTCCAGTATCGGTACTTGATTAGATAGAGAGATCGTCCCCCATGGCCGGATCATATTCTTGAGAATAAGCAGCAATTTTCGTTACTATCAAGCATAGAGTTTCAATATTTAGTTCTTACGAAAGATCGTTCCCCGTGGTAGAAATTTATCCACTCGACAGGGTCGAGTTTTCTCCCACCCAGGAGAGTTGATGCGGACATCACGATTTATGTTATTGTTGATTTTTATTAATTATGTTTTTAATTATTATTTGGCTTGTAATAGTGGGTTGGCTAAACCCGTAACTAGAAGGTTAGGTTTTTACTATTTATTGATTTTTTCATAGTAGTTGGAACATTTTTTTTTAATATGATGAATGAAATTGCTTTGCTTGGAGCAAACGTTTTCTTCATACCCTTTTCCCCTGAATTTCTGTTTCTTCTCCGACTTCTTCCCTCATGCTCTCTAGTTCCTCCCCTTCTTGCTACCTTCTCTTTATCCTACATCACTCCATCATATCTTCCGTCCCTTGATGGTGATCAGCTCTGTCCCTATCACCACCACCCCCTCCATCCCGAGTACCGCTACCCCCTTCGGCATCGACACCCGCTCCGTTTCGAGTACCGCTACCCCCTTCGGCATCGACACCCGCTCCGTCTCGAGTACTGCCACTCCCTCCATCATCGATACCCCCTCTGTCTCGAGCATCGCCACTCCCTCTGCCACCCCCTCCGTCACCAATGGAACATGTCCAATCCACGCATCGGGATAAAAGAAAAATAAATTGATTTCATCGCACATTAAAAAAAGAAGCACAAAAGGAAATTAAATTAAAATTAAAATAAATAGCAAAAATGATATTAAAGGATTTAAAATTGATAAATATAATTAAAAAAAAAAATAGGGTTGGGTCTGTAAAACAGTTAGCCCGGACTTGTCGGGGCTATCGGCCGTCATCAAAATAGACAGCTTGGACATCTAGACCGTCTATTTTGCAGACAACAATGGGCACGTAGCCATTTCAACCATATATTAACCTAAATTTATTAAAAGCATAAATTATAAAATTTTATTTAAAAATCAAATATTGTAAACTCTCATTTTCAAAATCAGAAATTATTAAGCTTTAATAGAAAAACTAACCTTCAAAAGTGTAGAAGATGATGAACAGTGGCCATCTGGTTTCATTTGTGAGGATTGACGTGAATTTCTCTTTTCTCTCTCTTTAGATATGAGAATATATTTGAGATTTCACTTTTAACACTTTCTTATCTTTTTTTTTTTTTTTTTAAGTTTTTAACCATTAAATTTCAGTTTGTAACTAACAAATTATTCTTGACTTATTAATTGTTCAGTCGTGCTTGGTGTACATTTTGGTATATATCATGTTTTAAAATTTGTCACATAGGAAAATGTGATTCGATAGTTTAAAGAAAACAAATTTTCAACCAATCACTTTTTACAACAAGGACAATGTCAATAAAGGTGCAAGTATTAGAATGTACAAATGACATTGCCCTTGTTTGATTGGTGACTTCCATATTTGTTTATCATTCTCAAAAAATCTTTTTTTTTAAAAAAAAAAAATTTATTTTCAATCACATTTTCATAGTAAAATATTTTATGCGCAAACCCAAAAATATTTCCTACTTAAATCATTCTTTAAAAAAAAAAAAAAAATTCACTTCCAAAACTTACTTTTCTCAAAAAATTAATATACATCAAACAGAGACTTAATATACGGTTGCAATTCATAAATTGTGTCATATAATTTGTGACTTATGAACCTAACCCTTAAATTGCAACTGAGACCTTGACTCGTATAATTTAAAAATATGTCACAACATTTTATCAAAGGTAACAAATATGATCACCTAATTTTTGACAAAAAGAAAAATCACATGTTCATTAATTTTGAAATTGTATTTTTAAACAATTGTAATTATGATTTTTTTTCCCGAAATAAAATATAGACACAATTTCCCAGTAATATTGCGTCGTCCCTTCTGTTGACACGATGCCACATCTTCATCACCAAATATATTTTTTCAGTTAAAAAAAATTTAATACGATACAATACAATACAATAATATTCCTACTATTTCATGCTTTGTGCTTTTTATTATCATCATAAAAGGAAAAATGATATTCCAAAAGATACGACGTTCAGTTGAAAACAGGACATGTATATGGAAACTTCGACTTCATAATACACGGATCGGATGGGTGAAGTATGTTTTAAATTATTCTACAATAAAATAATATGCTAATTTCTTTTCCGATCTTGTCATTGATACTAATTTCAGCACTCAAATCTTATTCATTATAACAGTGATCATAATCACCAAAAAACAAGAGAAGACCTTTACACTCAACCAACGCATAGACAAAAACAAATTGAAAATTCCTATTATATCTATGTACATAAAACTTGTTTTCTTCACTTGGCCTTTTAATTCACTATACCGGCACTTCCACCTCCACCTTGTGTTCTTTCTGGAGCTTCTCTACGTCCCCTCCACTGTATATATCTTGTTTCCAGTAGAACAATCAATCCGTCATAAATCTAGCTCCCCACCAGGGCTTATTCCTATTAGACTCTACATTTTTAGAACATTATATCTTAATACGGTCGCAGAACTGCATGAATGGAAACTGAGAGTGATAGAAAAGAATATGTAAAAACTGGTAATAAAAAAAAAGATAAAACTTACACTCGTGGGTAGTTCTACTGGGAACAAATTTATGCTGCTGGGATTGAAACTTAATCCACTGAACACGAACACACAAACACACACACAAAAAGATTATCGAACAGATAAAAGGAACATTTGATTCTTCAGCATTAATTTTTATATTTTTCATAATGTTACCTGCGAGACAATACAATTTGCCATACATACGGTATGAAGAATTCCTCGGGATGATTCTCTTGCTCATAGGTGAAACGTAATTGTGTAAACATCTTTCCAAGACCAAGAAAAGGGGTTAAGAAAGGACTAATATGAAAACTAAGCATCACATAATATTACATTTAACCAGTTATATAAACATTGCTTTGAACCTACCTTCATGCCTTCACCTCTCCAAGATCGACAGTTATTTATTATGATTTCAAGCACTTTCTCAACCGACCATTCACCATCCATCTTTTGTGCATCAATGCGGCTATTGAAGAAGTCCAAAACCTGCAAAATTGAAACAGCTCAGTCTATTTACATCCAGAAAGACAGAGCACATTTCTTATTAGTATCAGCTACCCTAGCCTATATCTGGTCAAGACAAACGAGTAACAAAATAGAAATAATCTAGAACGCAATTGTACAGTAAAAATGTTCTCCAGCAGCTCGTTAAAACGTGGGTGATTCTTGAAAGGTAGGAAAACCTCCTGCCTGTGCATAATTGCATAAACCACCTAAAAATTGAAGCCACAGTAGAACATATAAGAAAAGGTATGCAATATAAACTGTGTGAAGCTATATAGATAAAAATCACTTTGCCTTGACTGAACATCTAAAGCAATCAATAATACCTCAGGATTCCGCGGCAAGGCATAAGTTAATATTGCATTTAGTATTTCCAGTACAAGTCTCAGGAAGTCCGCATATAGATGCAGTTCTGCAGCCTGAAACAAAACGTTTATTGGTTAACAGCTTAGTACTCTTGCATGGAATTGAAATAGCCAAAATCAACAAAATAATTGATGACTGCCTTACTGAATCATCTGGAAGATTATCTCCTCTTAGCTCACTGTCAGCTATATGCATTTTGTCATTTTTAATCTCTGCTAATTTATTGTACCTAAATTGAAATCAACATCAGAAAAAGAAAGTAGCATAATAATTAAAATAAGTTAATCCAGTCGAGTATTTAACATGTAATAAGATGACAAGAACACAAAACAATAAACAGGAGACATACTTGCGCGAAAGCATATCGAAAAGGCTAACCAACCGCTGTGATGCATATGCACTCAGACGGTGAACATGAGGTGCCATATTTGCCAAAGTTGCAAGACAATTTGTATGGAGATAAACATCCTGTTCAAATAAAACATGTTAAGAAATATTAATCAATTAATGTACCACCTATTGTCCATTTGAATAAGAATAAAACTGTTATTGCTGCTATAATTCCTTAATATACAAGAAGCAATAAGTAACAAGGACAATTTTTTTCTAGTTTTTGGTTAAAATATAATTATGTGTTGATTACAGAGCCTTTCAGACACTAGCAATTCATTGGTCACTATTTATGGGAGTCTTGTATAGGAAATGTGCTGATTACAGAGCCTTTCAGACACTAGCAATTCAGTGGTCACTATTTATGGGTGTCTTGTATAGGAAATGAGCTTGGGGAGGTATTAATCGACAAAGCTACAAAATACAACAGGGGAACTAAGCTTGGGACTCTCGTGGTCTCCTATTAGAACCTCACTTTCCTTCTACAATTACACTTCAAAACTTCAAGATAATCCTTCTAAAGCAAATTTCTTTGGCATATATAATGACTTCACAGGAAAGATAATGCTTTAGAAGCAGCAAATGACAGCAGAAGTATATCAAAAGACCTACAAAGAGGTTAATGGGAAATAAAGGACAAAGAAAATGAAATAAAGTAGATGCTCAAGGTTGTACCCGCAGCTTAGAGAGATTGTATTTCACTGTTTTAATTAAAATTATGACCATGAGAGAACCAAGAGAAGTTTGATGAAGAAGTCGTTCTTGATACCATGGAACATTAGGTAGAACCTGTTGGAGAAAAATTAATTCAGTATATAGGCCCTTGAATAAGTTAACTAATAATGAGCATATCTAAAGTTACTTTACCAATTTGTAAATGCTGGAATTAAAAGAGGAATCCTGACTTAGTATAAGAAGTATAATCAGCACCATATAGATATGATTGGATGTCCTTCTCGGTGCATTATATAATGTTTCCAGCATCGGCATCAGCTGTTGATAATCACAAAATTAGATATCGTACTATGATTTAAGTCAAAAAGAGGAATTTGTGAGAATAATGATCCTTTCCTCTCCTCTCCTTGATAAAAAATCATTCAAAGAAGGATTAGAAATTGTATCATTGCTTAAAAATAACTTTATGGGAAACCGTAAATGCTTTGCATAGGTGAAACATCGAATCATAGAAAAAATAAGTAAATCCTCCATGAACAGTCATAGAAATACATATATACAATGCAGATTGATGAAGGGCCAAGTGAGAAATGTCATAAACTTGATAGGATTTTATGCTCCGTGAGGGTCAATAGTTGCCATCCATTATGTAAATTATTACAACTCTAACTTGTAAAATTAAAGAAGATTACAATGTTTCTACATTATTCTTTATTTATACATCAGTAGTTATAGTCTATTAATGATAACAATCATTTACTCTTTCCATTTCCTTTGTGGCACTGATGTAATAGATTCTGTTTCATACCAGTGTATCCAGATCTGTTCGCACCAGAACATACTCCAGAAAATCTGAATTTCCATGCACCAATGAGTAAAGGAGCAGGACAGAGGTTTCATCAGCCAAGCATCTGAGAACAAAAACCCCCAATGGGAATAAATCACAAAACCAAGGCGTAAAGGTTTTTAAGCTTTTCAGACATGTGCAATCACGTGTTCTGCGTGCAAGCATGTATGCTACTACTCGAACTCAAACTCATTTAAAGAAATCTCATGCAAGAAATCAAAAGTGAAGTCATATAAGAATGAGAGAAATCATGTTTGAAACTGCAATAAACAATGTAGCAAAAACTTCTTCAAATGGACAACTAGATCTTGCATAAGTAATTGCGGACTAAGCACTAACCAACTAAAACCCACGCGATATATATTCATTGAATGTTCAACTGAAATATTCTATTTCAGAGTTTCATATTGACTTGACCCACAACAATCATTTCGATGGTTGAACACAGACCCAAGATGCCAATTTTAGGGTTAAAAAAATAATAATAATAATACAACCAAATTAACAAATGAATTTCCTATGCTGAGCAGAAAGAACACAACACTCACGTGCCAAGAGTATCAAATAATGAAGCAAAAGGTAGTCTCATGATTAGACCATTGTGTGCATTCCCTTCAACATCCTCCCTGTCAACTGCAGGCAGACCACTCAAAGACCTGAGAACTAGTGACTACATCAAAGAATCTTGATTGTAACAAACTACAAGATCTCACATTGAATATCACGAGCATTTTCTACTGCTTTGCAGAAAGGATTCACCAAGAAATATGATTCTTCCTTATGAAGAGGATCTGAAGTGCTGTTATCAGTTTTATCCTTCACATAGTCCATCGCAACACATTTTCGATAATGGATAAGAATAAGTAAAATGTTAAGACTGTTTTCCGCCAGTGAACTTCTTGATGCTTCACCAGTAGAACTAACTAAGTAATTGAACGGTAATAGCATCCAGTTTGCTGCAAGGAAGCATTATATTTCAGTTAGAATGAATAAATTCACACTATTGCAATTGCAGGCTTCACGGTCATTTTTAAGAAACATATGAATGCAAGAAGTTGATAATGAATGATACTTCTTGTTCTTCTATGGAATGATGTGACAGAGAGTATAGGAATTAAAAGGACAAACAGATTATCTGAAAGTCTGGCAATTGTGGTGCATACAGGCATTTTAATGGATGTTACATCCAAAGCCACACTACAAATGTGGTTACAAAATAAAAACTGAAACAAAGAGAATTTCCTTATTTGTCTTGAATAAAACGATTGAACAATGAAAAGAACAATGTTTTGTTTCTTCGAAAATTTCCTGGAAGGAATAAATACCCATCCAGAAGGAAAGTCAATACATTTTAAGGGATAATTGCAACTGTGGCCCCAAACCTTTCAAATTGCAAGTTTTACCTTAACATTCCATTTGTTGCACATGTGGTCCCAAACCTTTCAAGTGCGTGTGCTGGAGGACAAATGGATGGAATCCTTCCATTTTTTCGTTAATTGACCAGAAAATTAAGTTTGACCACATTTTTAACAATTTCATAGAGGGCAAAATAGTGATTTTATATTTACCACATTAAAAAACTAAAATAATAAAAACCAAGAAAGAAAGGAAAAACTGAAACCTTTATCCCCTTCTTCCCCAACCCTCTACAACAAAACCAGGAAAACCTATCCCCACCATCTCCGCCTCCAATTCTGCGTCTCCATCACTCTCTTTACGCTTAAAGCACCTAAAACTCCTGTTACTACTTTCAAATTTCCTCAACCTTTTGATTTCAAGAAACCACAAAGAACGGCTGAAAATTGCAACTTTTCGGTACATTTGAAGCCTTATTTTGGGATTGTATGCAGGAAATTGAGAAGGGGTAACTAGATAATTCAAATGCAATAAAGGATGGTGGATTTTGTAATGTGGGCATGAGTTGTGATGAGTGTAAACATCATTCAGGCATTTCTTTGAACATTGTGTATATTTGGGTGCAAGAAAGAGGAATTAAAGAGGCAAATTGCAAAAAATTGAAGGAAGAGTGAGAAACCGCAGGCGAAAAACCACTGGCACCACCGCAAACTGCCAACGTCATGTGGTTGGGTGATGGCCAACCAGTGGTGAGGATGGGGTATTGGGGAAGAAGGTTTCAGTTTTTCCTTTCCTTTTCTTTATTTATTTATTTTTCTTTTTGGTTTTTTTATTTAATTATTTTAATTCTTTAATGTGGTAAACATAAAATCACTATTTTGCCCTCTTTGAAATTGTTAAAAATGTGGTCAAACTTAATTTTCTGGTCAACTAATGGAAAATGGATGAATTCCATCCATTTGTCCTCCAGTTGCACTCATTTGAAAGGTTTGGGACCATGGGTGCAACAAATGAAAAGTTAGGGTAAAACCTACAAAGATTTGAAAGGTTTGGACCATGGCTGCAATTATGCCTACATTTAAATGCATATTTGTAAATGTTTAACTGAGGAAATGCATGACATTATCATACCGGCTGCAAAGCCAACTCTCTGTAGAACGCCAGGCTGATTTCCTTCAGAAAATATGGTAAAAGATGAACTGATCACAGGAAACCAAGGGCGTGTGATGTAATTGAGCAATAGCTTGCGAACAACTAAACCAACCAAAGAACTTTCCTGCAGAAACAAGTTGATGAACTATTACATCAGCACTGAAGCCAGTAAAGTTACTTGAATTCACCGAACCATATTAATGGTCATATAAGAAAAAGAATTACACCTGAACCATAGCTGCATCAATAAAAGGGTGAACATCACTAGGTCCTGGCGACGGCCCAGCAAGAAGCTGAGTTGACATGGCAATAAGTATGAAGTTAAGCAGCTCTTGATGTAGAAGATACGTATCAGGGCTAGTGGAGAAATGAAATGAAATCAGGGGAATAATACATATAATGCAGGGTGTCAATGGATTAATGAACTGTACAAACATACCGTACATCAACTTTGCCAAGAAAGTTAAGAGTGCTGTGCATAATGAGGTATGCAACATCTTCACCTGCTTTGGCAAGAAAAATGAAAAAATAAAGTAAAATTATTTGTGTGATTAAAATGAATGAAGTAAAAGAGAATTCATCTAAAAGTGAAAGCCTTAATTATGATGGATAGAAGAAACCTTTTGAGAAATTATTTGGTATTGCCTCACTTTCATCCAGTGACAAGTATAGTTCTTGGAAGTTTTCGCTCTTAGCATTCTCAATCAGATACTTTAGAAAAACAGAGGATACATACAATGCATTGAGAGCTTTTGCAAAAGCTGGGGATGGCACACCAGAAGTAGAAACACACTCTTGCAAGCACCATGCTAGGTGAATTAAAATCTTCGCAAGGTGTCTTGTGTAACAATTGTTCACCACTGCATACAACACAATAGACAGTATCATGGACAGTTGAAAACTTCTTGCTTTGTTTTCTTGTTTCAAGACGTTGTTCTGTATGTCAGATCATACGTAACTGTGCAAGTCTTTGTTTTCCCTCCTTGTGACATTAAAAGAGGGTGAAAAATAAGCTCTATGTTCCAAACTGATCTTATAAAGCAACCAACAACCCTGATGTGGTGATAAGTTCCTTTTAGTTGCACCATGTTGTGGTGAAAATTCCATACATCATAAAATATAGAAAAATTGGAAGGGTACTTAAATTACCTAAAAGCTAAGTGCATGTTTGGCAGAGCTTATAATTGCTTATAAGCAGGTCAAACTCTATTTTTATCCATAGTACCCATAATTTTTACATACTATTTAATCACACATTCCTTAGTATTGACTGCTTATAAGCACTTAAAAGCCTAGCCAAGCAAGCTCAACAAACATAGTAATTTGATGCTTTCTCATAAAATTTCTGCAGGTACTAAAGTAAGGGTAGAAGGATTACTAAATCCCAAAAAAAATGCATGAAGAAGAAATCTGGCTAAAAATCGATTCCTTAGATCTCCTTGGGTGATTGCAGATGGTTGGCAGAATTAGACACCACCATCCAAGGGGAATCAGTTTACTAAATAAGTGAAATGAGGCTTCTCCTCTTTTAGTCAAACTAATCAGACAAGGCTAGACTCTTTGATTAAACATAGCTGCATGCATGGTGTGTTCATTAAGTCTTTCCTCCAGTTGAATCAAAACCAAAACCATATATACGCCTTAAAGCTGTGAGACTAAACATGGACGCATTGATTATTTTCCAAGTGTATAAAACAACAGCAAAATTCAACACCAGAAATTGCTTCCAAGCACTGTAACTGCAAAATTGGAGTGTAAAGAGACTAATATGCCTATTATACATGTAGATAGCTAAATATTGTTTAACCTTAATCTAAATAATACCATTCAATTTTGTCTTTTATGCTACCAAGATCACAAGACACACATAAAAAATCTGCACTGAGTTAAACCCATTAAGTTTAACCTCAAAAATCTGTATAGTAACCCTAAGACAGTTGACCTCTTCATTGAAAATTCTCTAGATCAATCCCCATTTTAATAGCAGAATTTAACAATGAGCTCATAAACAAGCCAATTCGAGATATATAACAATAACCATGACTTTTCTAACAGCATTTACAATATATAACGCGTACCAATAAGAAGAGAAATAAAGAAAAGAATTTAGAACTCCAAACTTCATCCGTGATTTCTAATAATTCAGAAGTCTGACAAATACCAAGCTCATAGGGTTATAATTATTATCAGAATTTCACTTGACCTAATAGTCGCCTAAATTGCACTATTTTACCTTATTGCTTCAGCCGTTTAAAATCAATCACGAAATGTTCGTGAAGTCAATTTCAAAACAACACCAAGCGTTAATACGCAACAAAGAAAAAATAATCAAGTACAAATTCCAAACGCGACTAACCATATCTTATACAAAATGCGAATTCCATAAAAAATAAAAACAGAATTTTAATAAGGAAACAATTGAAAAATCACTGACCGAAGAGCTGGCAAGCTTCGTGAACGCGATGAGAGGGCCATCGCAGATTGAGAGGAAGTTCGAGAAGTTTCTTCCAGTAATCGGAGACTAGAGGGAACGATTTCTCCCCAATAAACTCTCCAATTAGATACTCCGCTGTCTCCTGTGGCCGCCCTCCTCCGCTCAGCAGCGGCGTCGATGGCACTCCACCCATTCTCCCACGTACGATATATAAACGTATCTGTGTATAGGTTTATGTATATGTGTGCACAGTGGTATTGTGTGCATAAAAATGATGGAGATGTGGATCTGATAGAGGTTTTGAAGAGAGAGAGAGAGAGAGAGAGGGCAAAAATATTGGGAAAATTGGATTGTTCAAAGAGTTTTGCCTGTATTTTAAATTTATTTCGAGTGTCTATTTAAAATTATTAAAAATATATTTTTTTAATATTTTTAAAAATTATTTTGAAAACATTGAAAAAGCATTTTGAAAATTTTAACTTGATTATAACTAAAAATATCTTGTAAATTTTTAACTTATTTTTAAAAACGCATTTTCGAAAATAGGAAAGAAAACGCGTTTTCACCTTTTTGAAAAATTGAAAACAGAAAACGACTTGAAAATGATAAAAAGAATATGCCCTAACTTTTCAATCTTTGCAGAATTTAATTTAACCTTTATTTTGTATCAGCAAAAGTCTATAACCTTTTATAAATATACACCTAGAGTCCAAATGGATAAAAAAAAAATCCATTTGACCATTAGTTAACAAAAAAAATTAAAATTTAATTAATTTTGACCAAATTAAATGGGACAAAATGATTAATTTAAAATCATCAAATTAAATAAATAAATAAATAACCAAAATGATAAAATGATTTCTTCTTCACCCTAGTCCACCCCCAACATATCCCCCATAGCTGAAAATCTACCACCAACATCGGCCACACCACCGATAGTTATATTCTTCACCAACACTCATTCACGCCCACCTCCAAACCTCATTCAAAACCAAATCACTGCCACCAATTCGCTACTATCTTCCCCACTACCAAATGGAATCCAAATAAAAAATTAAAATCAACGAATCTGCAAAAATCAGCCTCTCTGTCGTCGGCACAATCGCCCAAACCGTCGAATCTACACATAATTGGAAAAGCTCTTATTCCCCTCTACACATCCCACCCAACTACTAGCACTAACTCCACCAGATGTCGCTAGACTAACCATCCAAAATCCCCAAATCGTGAACTTAAAAATTGTAAAAAAAAAAAAAAAAAACTCATCCTCCGATCACACCTACTGTCGCAAACTATCACCGGTCAACTCCAACAATCTAGGCGTCCTGTATGATGATGGTATTTTAACAAAAAAAGGGAATAAACAATCGATGCAGCTTTTGAGATTTCAAATCCCGATCTTTAGGTTGGATGGAATTTGATTTATGGGTTTAATAGAGATGAATTTGATTTCTAGTTTCTTATTGACGGTGGTAGGCATGGGTGGTAGCGAGTGGGAGTTGTGGTGGCAGTGTGGTCGAAGGTGACAATGACGGCAATTTTCGATAGGTCTCGTTGAAGAAGAAGAGATCTCATCAATTTAATTTGGGGGAGTGAGGTGGGGTGGAGTGGAGTGCGATTATATATTTATTTTTATTTTTTGGGTTTTTTAATTTAATTTTTAAACTTATTTTAATATGAGAAAAATATAAAATACCATTATGCCCTTTTTAATTTGGTCAAAATCAATCAAATTTTGACTTTCTTAGTCAACTACGGTCAAATGGATATTTTTACATCCATTTGGACTTTAGTTGCATATCTATGAAGGTTAGTGACCTCTGTTGGCACAAAATAAAGGTTAGAGTAAAGTCTAAAAAAATTAAAAAATTAGGGACCGCTGCTACAATTTTCTCAAATATATTTGGTATTTGATTAATGGGGATTGAAGGTCCTTAATTGACTAAATTACCCTCACCCTCTCTCTTTCCTTTTTATTTTCTTTTTTCTCATATATTCTAATAATTTCACTACCATTAGTTTTCCGCCCTCAAACTTGTTGGGGTTTGGGGTAACTCGACAGTTAGTTCATTGCCCGACCTATTGCCTCAGTTACAAGTCGATCTCAAATCTTTAATAAGTAAGAATTTATTCTCCAACATTTCACAATCAATATAGCGTCTAAATTTGTTCAAAGTTGACTAACATTATAAAGTTAAATGTGCAAGACGCGTGATAATTTAATAAAATTGTAACAGTGTAATTCAGAGGAGATGGATTATTTTAATTTATTAAAAGGGTGCAGATTTCGAACCAACTTGCTCGACAGCAGTGGATTTGAAAACAAATTACGCATCCCCAAAAAATTCAATTTACAAACAACTTTTAATGAATGCAAGAAATGTACTCAAGAAATTAAAATGTCTTAGCAACGAGAGGAAAGGGAATAGACAAAATTTAAAACTTTACACAACAGAGATTGTCTTTCACGAGAATGTGTAATGTTGTAATAGAAACAAAATATGTAAAAATTAGAATATTAAATATTTTGATTCCTTCTTCTTAAAAGTAAATGGGCTAAAATGAGTAGTAGTACATAACACTACACATAATGATTCGCGTAAGGGTCACATGGCGATCCACTATTAGGGGGTCCTCAATAGTGGACCGCCATGTGACATTTATGTTAAAGGCTATGTGTACTTACACATAACATAATTCGGCTAAAATAACCATTGACTAGATTAAACTATTTCTATTTTATAGTCCTCTTTGTTGTTTTCTTTAAAAGGATAAAACGGTCACTTGGTAAGTCATTAGTAGCTGATTCTGAAAGTTTTGTCGGTGAGAAATCCACGTGGCACATCTTACACGCCACAAGTCAAAGTTTTGTTGTCATTAGTAGTTGGTTTTAAAAGCTTCGTTGGTGAGAAATCCACGTGGCACCTCCTACATTCCACGAGTCAACAATCCGTCTTGCAAGTGAAAGATAATCCTTTGCCAGATCTACTTCATTGACTATACGCTTCACACCCAATAACTTCACAAACTATCACTCGGTGATTTCACTCGATTTTACTAGAAAATGACTTTTAATGGAGTTGTTGCTTCTCATCCTATGAGATTAAATTGCGTACGAAGTTTATCGCCCTGAATCTCGAAGAACAATTGGATGTACTAGAAAATTATATTTGTTGGGAAACATGATGATGCCGATCACTTTGTGCATCTTGTCTACGAAGTTATGAATGTTGTTCTAAATAATTATGCCCCCTGCAATAGGATTTGGTCGACCTAGGGGTAAGCGTCTAACCATACATTGTGTTGATCGTTTAGCGAGTTGGCTATTTGTCCTATATCAACTTTATCATTAGGTGAGTGTCGTCTCTCGTTATAGATATTTAGTTCGAAAATGCCTCTACAGCCTTGAGATTGATAAATGCGGTCTTCAATGGTTGCGATCATGTTAGAAATAAGGTTGAGGATGGCCTTACGAAATATTGCAATATCACATAATATGCAACATTAAAGATTGAGGACCAACTAAGATAAAATCAAGATGTTGCCATTCTCTAATTGTGCGACTTTGGTTAATAGCACACCTTTTACTCGATTTTTACCGTGTGGTTCACTTGTGTCACTTAGATGATGATTCTTGAATGGTTGCATAAATGACGAAGATTAAGAGTCATTAGTAACAAACACATTCACAATTTATTTCTCACTTTCTCTCTTTAAATGACGTTGGAGTTACTTTGTAACACTTTGCCATATTTATTCATGTTAAGGTACTTGGTGAATCTATAAGAGCGAGTGTTGTATTTCGAGTCACGAGAGTTCTTGTGTCATTTGGCTGAAATCAGTGGATTTCTTGTTATACTTTTGAACCTCCAATCTTGGTTGTGATAATTTTGGGCCAGTGTAGAGCATAATTTACTTGTTGATCTCATCGGGTGATTGGCCTTGGTTCCTCAACATCCGGACCCATTAAAAAATCTATGTTCTTTTTTACCATTTTTGCACTTTTGGTTATTTTTCACATTTGGTTGAGTTGGATCAATATTATTAATAATAGCCCACACTTTCATAATCGGCACTAGTAATATACAGTATATATAAATTATTATTATTATTATTACGTTATCACATATAATAATTTAAGATAGGTCTAACCGTCTAAATTGAGACATCAACTTCATTAGGTTAAACACCCAAAGGCGATTTAATAAAAAATTGAACATTTTTAATAAGTAGAGACAAAACTATACAAGTATACTTCAAATATAGAAGGGTAAAGATTTAGTGCAAACTTGTGACTAGAAAAATAAGTTGAGAATCATTTATGTAATCTTTCTTATTTATAAATTATATTAAAATTGAGGGTTAAAGATTGGTGAAACTTGTTAATCTGGCAATTAAAATGGGACACCGAGTGGTTCGGCCCAGATTACCTGAGAATTGGAATAAACTATTTTCATTAGGAATTTCAAAATGAAAGCGTTGATTCTACAGGCACAAGGGGAATTGAATTTGATCGAAATGGATTAGTTCTATTTCTTTTTTTTTTTCAGTTTCTTTATGTATTTTAATTTTTAAAAGTTTCAATTTTAGTTTTACAGCAAACATTTAGTTAAAACTTAGTAGGTAGATGTATCAGTAATTTAAATGTATCAATATTTAATTGTGAATTGTAGACTTATGCATATTTAAAATGTAAAATCTACAATTTGGATTTGCAAGTATGATTTTTAGATTATTAGGGAATTATTTATATTTAGGTTTAAAATTAGGGCTTTAACTGTGAGAAAAATGAGGAAGACAAGTTCGCCATTGACGTGTGAATCAATATTGTTATCAAGACTTGAGAGTATAGCTTAAGGAGGTTTCATTATGGTGTGATGCACCTCCTAAAGAAAAAAAATAAATAATTGGCACAAGTATAATTAAGGAGATTTCGTTATAGTGTGATACACCACCTAAAGATAAACAATTGACACAAGTAAAGAATCGAAACTTTTTTGGCTCTCCATTGAGCACCGAGAATTGAAATGAAATCGGTCGATTCTCAATATAAAGTGTCGAAATCAATTATTTTTTTCCATAGAACCAATATCAAACCACACCATTTCTGATTCGATCCTTTTGGTACAATGGATTTTGCCCACCCCTATTAGTAGTAGACGATACACACACACACACACACATACACACACACACTTTCAATGCGATTTCTGCAGCGATTGAAATTGAGCTCATTGTATGGTAGGCTTGAGGCATTGAGCTATAAATTTCGATTCATTTAAATGTGTCGATAAATTTATTTACATTACTAAACTATTCCAAGCTAACAAGGGGAACTTAAATCGTTCTATGAATACTAATGAGTTAAAAAAAAATGGCACTTTAATTTGCAGTTCACACTTACCAGGTTGTTATGGATGGCATGCCTGTATTGTCCTTGAATAGTATTAGATAGTAATTGTCAATAGATTGTTAGAATAATTTTATTATGTGGGCTTTCATTTAATTGTAAAATTTTACGGGTTAGATGTATGGTTTGTAATGATACTGTGATTATGCCCAATATGTTAGTGATCACTTGGGCCGTTGTGTGGGCCGGAATTATGTAAACCCTAATTAGGGTTAGAGTCGGTAATGGACTGACTTTATAATTTCCTATATAATGGCTATGTCCCCTCTCCCCTCTATATTGTTTTGGTTTGTCCCATTGACGGCTAATTATTTTGAGGAGTAAGGAGAGGAATATCTAACTGGTAATATTCATACATAATAATGTCTTCTGCAAGTATGAATTTCGAACTATCAATAAATATATGTGATTCTTGTTCTTAGCATGATTATTGTCAAATTTTCATCAATTGATATCAGAGCAGCTTGCTAAGATTGGAATCCTATAAACAAAATTAAAAGCAAAATTTGGTTGCTGTTTGAAGTCATCTCATAAAATAGCTTTGCTTTTCAATTTCCCACACAAAAACAAAAAACTGCAGCTTCACCATCTCTCGTGCATCATATATGAAATTCTTCATCTCCTCTCGGTGCAATCTGCCCTTCAATTAATTGTATACCCACAAACATTATGCATACACACATATATGCATACAGAGAAAGAGAGAGTTTTGTATTGGAAATTGGTTTGAAAGATTGAAATTTGGTAAGTGATAAAACCAAAATTTGAAAAAAGTAACTTTTGTGTCAATTTCGGCCAAATATTCGGACTTGATCCAATGGTCAAATTACAAAAGTAAATAGACCAACTTGTTCTACTCGTCGAGTAGATCGTCGTGGTATATTTAGAATCTCAAAACCAATTTCGAATGAATGAGAAATTACGGTCCAAAGTTGGAAAGAAAATAGAGGAATCTGTTTTATGAGAATTACATTCTCAATGGATTGGACAACTCGTTGTACA
>CAIGRN010124432.1:0-12317 GCA_903798345.1 Fraxinus anomala | reverse complement strand
GGGAGATTTTCTTTCATACCCCAATCGTGACTTTGTTGGATAGGGAAGACACATCTCTTAAAAGATAACGATTTCGTGCCTTGGAGTTCATTGTTTTTTCCAAATTTTTCTTACATATTAACCAACAGTGTACACACGATTTCTTCTCTTTGACATTGCAGAAATTGCATTTGCCAGTATTATGCACCGATTTTATTTTATGAAATTTTGTACTGTCCTTAATGCTTAAAAATCAGGAAATAAATGTGCCGGTGTCTGCAAGACATGTATCACACAACTACTAAAGACGATACTCGTGCATCATGGCACATATCAGCATTCAACACATAAAAAATCCAAATTCTCTGCAATCTGGATTTCTTGTTAGTTGTATCATGTTAGTAGAAATGAATTTTCTATCGATTGAATCTATAAGTATTACAAGTTACAACGTTAGAAAAGACAAAGGAAACACCGCTTCCTGTATTTTCTACTCTCTTTCCTCAATGTTATCAAACTAAAATCTCTCACCTAGTGATGAACTGGCTGCTATATATATTTTATGAAGCAAATATTGATATTCGAAACTATTTCTACAATAAAAAATAAATTTAATGTTTGGCCTAAGTTGAATGGACACTTATGTAGAACCAAACTTTGTCATAATTAGTATATCGCAGTTTTTATATAAATATATTTTATAAGTGAAACATCTGTGTTTTTGTTTGTTAGTATTCAGACTCTCGTATTTAACCACCTCCTATGTATTAACCAAAGTTTTAACAAAAAGAGGTGACGTTTTCCCCTATATAAACTGTTTATTTTGACCCTGCAAATATGTAAAGAATAGTAGTAAGTCTACGAAATGTGTGAATAATAATGAGAAGTAGTTATGAATGTGTTGTTGAAATTCTGAATTTATAAACCATTATAAAATTGTATCCAAATGGAGGCATAACGTTGAAGAAATCTAAACATATTGTTGTGTGCAAGATTCAACACGGGATTGTGTGGCAGGCACAGATTCAAGAATAACCACCGGAAGGAAAATGGAACCCGTTGATTTATTCATACCTTATGGGATAAAACTCGAAAAAAAATGATGTCAAGATCATCGAATCAACTGAATGCTAATATCAACTAATCAATGTTATGACAGTAAATCAGAAAAGCTGCTAGTTGATTCGAGCTTCAAGCATTCTTACGAGCAGAGATATAAAGCCACATCTTTAGTAAACACAAGACACATAATACAGAAATTAGTCAATAAATTTCAACAGTTAGTAACTCAGTATACAAGATTAAGATCATTATTCATACGAGACAATTCCACCACTTTTTGGTTCTAAAGCAAGTTGATTGACATAATTAATAGAAATAGTAGGGGTAAGCACGGTTCGATTTGGATATTTTGGAATATTTTCAAACCAAAACCATTAAAATTGTTTAGAAAAATTTCAAACCAAACCATTTTATTTTTCAAACTGAGCCAAACTAAACAATTTTTTGTATGTCTTTACTAATAGAATTTCATGCAATGTTTGCCTTGCGCCGATGCGACACAAACAATACAGAGGACTTCTTAATTTCATTGGAGATATCACTAGTTTTACACCCAGAATAAGTTAAAACACCTATGTTTCCAAGATTTCTAAATGATCCTACAATACAGCACTTACCCAATTTCATTACCTCGTTTATGCCCACCCTTCTGTCCCACAAGCCAAACATGGATGAAATCCCACTCTATATAAGGCCCTAGAAAACACAAGCAAATATTTCAACCTGCGCAGTCCGTTCTGTATGGTGGATTCTTCAGTGTTGAAAAAATAAAAAGAAGTTAAAATTTTCTCTATAATATAGTCGACTATATCCAATACAGTACAATCCACAACATACAGAAGTCTGTGAGGAGAGAGAGAATGGTCACTGAAGTAGCAGAGATGATGCTTCAGATGGTTTTTAATGGAAGCATATCAATGTATGACATGGATATTGAGAGAAGGCCGTACCACCGGAATTGCACCTGTGCACTATACAAGTTAAAAAGGGCTGGCCCAAATACTTATCCTCAGCACAGGCATCTATCCTTCACTCTGAAAGGGACACCGAACTATTGTTCATTGTCCATAGATGATGCTTCCAAGTTCTCTCTTCAGGCTTCTTCTGTCAGGAATGGAGAAATTTCCTGCGATTAGGAGATGATACTTTTTCAGTCATATGTTTTTAAGGTGCTGCACCAATTCCGACTTTCTATAACGCGGTAAACAGACAATGGCCTAAGAAGAAAACTCGTTTTAATGATCAATTTGATTTTAGCTATCAATGGAAGACAGATTTGCCGTAGTGAGGTAATAGTTTCTACCTTCCAGTGCTTTTCCAGATAATCAAATACGTATAGAGAAGTAAGTCATCCTGCTGGTTTTCAATCTCTCATTCTTATGAATTATGTAAAATTTATGCAAAATTTGTTCCTTGTTCAAAGCATCATTTTAGTCTACAGTGTTCATTATCTACCTTAACAAGCAGGGAACAAGTAATTTACTAAAATTATCTGATGTCAAAGTATTGATCTTTCAGAGAAATATTCATTAGACAAACATATCAGTATGTGCTTTTTTACTTTCTTGATGAATTTCGTTTGTTTTCAGTTCTGAAAGTTGAATCAATAAATGGAATTAAGCCCCCGTTTGTCTCATTTTTTCAACGCTCTTTTTCTCTCAAACTTATTTTCAACCACAGATTCTCGCAATAAAATATTTTGCACATAAACCTAATTTTATTCTACATTTTAACCATATATTCTCTAAATATTCCGTATTCCAAAATTCAATTTCATTTAATAATGATAGACAAATAGGGGCAAGATAGAAAACGTCCCGTTGATTTCGAAAAATGCACTTGCCTAGTTAAGAATTAGGACTGCGCGACATAATGGCACAATTTACAAAGAAATGCACTGTTCCATTTTCAGTAATATAATATGCTACATTTATATATAAGAAAGCGCATATTAGTAAAATCATTGATGATATCGTCAGCAGTTTTTTTCATTAACAGCAGATGCGTCTCACATGTACGTAGCATTTCATCGAAAGGGACAAAAAAATAAATTATTCCCAGCCAAACACACACACACACACAATAAAACATGTTTACCAAGGCCCATGATTTGTTTTACATGAAACATTGTGCTTTCACTTTTCATTATTCACAAAATATTGGTTGACATCTTTTATGGAGTACTAGATAATATTTTACAGAATAACACAAAATATAACCTTTTTTTTTCCTTAATCTTGTACATTGTTGTACAATTTAGCAATCAAAGAAGTCCTGAGAGTATTTCAAAACCATAAGTAGATTTTCCTCCAAAGGAGCAGATGAAATTCATTGATCTTGCATGATAAATGTGGCAAATGGTCTGTTTCTATATAAGCATACTCCTACTAAGAAAGAGTTTTAGACGATTCATTCAGGCGTTACAGAAGCTAACTAGTCCCACCGAAACTACGTCCTTTTAGGATGGTTTACAAAATGATTAATACTACACATGGTTGGTTGGAAGGATTCGATAGCACCGAACAATATTAAAGAAGAAAATAAGTTAAAACCTTGTTAATTATATTGTACAATATTATGAACCAAACATGCACTATATAATATATTCAAAATGATTACAGATGTGATTTTTAATTAGAAAGATTACAGCAATACCAATAATATCAGAAGCCTTCTATTCATTCAACAGGACCTTAATTTATTAGATGACAGTGACCTTAGTCTTTAGTTTAATATAAATTTTGGAAATCCAGAGCCTGTAAAAGAGGGACACAAGTTCTGATATATAGACAAAAGAAAGGATTATAAAAATAAGAGAACTATCCAAGAATTTACTTAATCAGGTCTATGACCAAGTGACATGACACTTGAAATAAAGATTCCATTTATTAAAAAAAATCACCCGCAAAACATTTGTAAGCATCAACGTATATCTGAGCATACAATGGAGAGAGCACCATGCAGCTTGCATAGACACTCTATAATTTATTAAGCCCCGATTTGGTGTAGTTAAAATCAGATTTTAGTAAATTTTAATAGAATGTTAATGAAATTTATAATTAAAAGGTTGTGTGTCTCATAAATGTACGGTTAAAATTAGGGACGGATCTGGGGAGGCTGGACCGGGCACCCCAGCCCATTGAATTTTTTTTAGTACTTGTGTAATTTTATTTTTTATTTTTACGTATTGGCCCGGCTTGTAATTAGGTCCGTCTCTGATTAAAATTACTAGTTGACCTTGACTTAGATTTTTAACTAAATTTTAAATCACACCAAATAGGGGCTAAACAGAAAGCATCCACGTTGAGGAATTTTTCTTGAAGAATGAAACATTTTAAATACATTTGAAAAATACCTCATAAGGAAATTTTTTTTCTAGAAATCTCTAGGATGAAGTATCACAATGCTTTTCCTCCCACTAACAGGTATAAACCCCACAAGGGCCTTCACAGCTGATTAAAAACGTCATGCGTGTAATAGATCATATAATTAAAATACTAGGGGAATGTTCGATCTAGTGAATCAACATCATTAGACACTACTAGGAACAACTACAACTGTGAAGACCTTGTCCTTGCAACATTTAATTTTTTCTATTTTTTAAAAATTACATTAGCAACAAATTTATAGATGACAAAGTCCGCCGTAAAAGCATAATGCTCGAACTGGCCGATAGCATATATATCTATTGTTGACCTGACCCCTATTACTTACAAAGCCTACTTTCTTCGAAAATTTTCTTGTTCAAAAGAAGATCCCTACTAGGGTTCAGTTTTAAATGAAATAAGTGATGGAAAATTTACAAATCTAGAAGTTAGTTTTGATTTAAAGAGTAACAAAAAAATTGTATAAAAATATTCCGTCATCGAAAGCTTGCAAAATAATATTATAATACAAAAAGATTTGGATAAATTGGCTTGTTAAACCATATTTTTATTGTAATATAACAACATTAAAGAAAAAAAAAGATAAAATTTTATCCATAGTACGGTATTTTCATGTCCACTTGTCTAATACTATATACCAAATATATCTCATACTCATAGTGCATACGAGTGATAGGCTACAAACCAACCATGTCTCGTAATCCATATAGGGGACTTGTATGCAAACATTCGTCATTGAGAGTTCCAAATATTCTTTTTAATACTCATATGCCAAATACATATCATTCTTAAAGTCATGCTACTTGGACTTCTTCCCCCCCAAAAAAAAAAAATTTGATAAAAAATGTTATCTAAAAGTTAATTAGTTATATGTATTGAAGTCATTACAAGTTGATCTGGAGATATGTATTCTATAGAACTCTTTACCTGCCACAAATGTACATACTGATGCCAAATTAAGCCAGGGAAAACCACCTACTATTGTAACAAAATTTTATCTCGCGTTATCTAATATTTATGAATAATAAATCTTTAAACTCTATTCAATTGAATTCCTAGATAAGAATTTGTTTAATATTATCCGTTGACCCCTAAAAAGAGCCAACAGAAGCGTCCACATGGTCAGAAAATGAGCCACATGTAAAGAGAATCGCTCCTTGAGACACAGTGTTCAAGCACGGGGATTTAATGTAATATTTCAAAAGCAATCCGGTGAAGACTAGAGAAAAGAGTTGCGTTGCCTTTTCGTAATTGGAATAGCATTATCCTTTAAAGGATACAAGAGAGGGCATTTATTGTGTTAATATTGAAGTTATGGCTGTTGGATGAAGCATACGTGGCTTCATCCGACCCGCTGGGGCATCCCATCGTAGACGTACCATCACCCACTTCGCCTGTGTTGCACGTAATTATTCTTGAAATAGGGAAGCCGCCCTATAGTCCATATCTACACTCCCGATCAATAGTCTGACATGATTGGACATGTCTGGATTGCAGGTTGTCACATCAATTGCTTTCACAAGATCTTCTTGGGAAACATTTTTGGTCCAAAGCTCTTAGGGATTGGGGTTCGGTGAAAGGGGCTTCGGCCAATTGGCTTCCTCTCATTGATCAAGTTTGAATTATTATTGACTCTTCATTGAAGGGCTTCGGTTTGTCTTTTATCTTGATGATGTAGACTGCTCCTCACAGGGTTCCATGTGGGATGCCACATGGGCAATAAATTGAGCCTCGGTGGCAAGGCATAAGATTACTACTTGTCAACTAATTTCGAGTTAACTTCTTTTAGATGTGTTACTTATACTAGTCCCGTCATTTTTCCTAATTGATACATCCAACAGCTTTATTCAGTGTGACCAACTTATTAAAATTGACTCACATGCAACTAACGTTCTATTAGCTGTCTATGGGAAAGAACATATACTGTTCCATAATTTACTTTAAAGATGATAGTTTTGTGTGGCATTATGACTACCAATATGCCTAGCAAATTCAATATCTGTTTGTTTGAGATAACTTAAAAGTTGCAAAAAATTTGAGGTTAAAGTCAAAAATAAATTTAATTTTACATTTTATGGGACCCGTAAATTTTATCAATTTTTATCAAAATCTACTAAAATTTTAATTAAAAACTTTGTCAAACAACCCATAAATATTATCCACGTCCAAATGGGATGGATTTACGGATTTAGTTCTAAATAATAATCAGAGAGATTAACATGAATTAGTGATTAAATTTAACCTTCTTGTCTACTTCCTGATCTTACTACAATAAAATGAGCTGAAAACCAACTTTGTAAATAATTTCATAACATAATTAACACAGACAATAATAACCACATTGGAGCATTTCTTTGAACAAGGATCATGTTTTTTTATTGTTCGTTTAAGACTACTTTTTGCTTCGTACGCATAAACATTAAAATGTCAGGTATTCCATAAACGGAGTAAACTATGCAACAACTACATTTCCTAAGGATCCAAACAAAATAAGACAAAAACCAAGTGATCCTTGTCATCCTTGAGACTCCCTTCTTTTATACCTCCTTTTGTGACCTCTCTTGTTCATACCTTTCAGGCCCCACACCTATGAATCAAGATTCCTCAAAAAAAATAAAAAAAATGCTTACTTTTAGCAAAGATCAAAACCACTTCATAGTTACAGAAACTACTAAACTTCTCTCGAATTTTACGCAACAAATTCTTCTCGAGAATCTAGGAAACTGCTACACTATACCATAGTTCTAACCATTGAAGTGCGATCCTTTACTCTATATAAACCCTTCAAGAAACATGCCACATTTCAACAAACTCTCCCTCACTTCTGTAGACAACAACAATTCACACAAACACACAAATTTGAATTCACATATAAGAAATTTCGGAGACAATAGAAGAGAGACGAGAGAGAATGGCCACGGCAGCAGCTGACCTGATGTTTCGGCATGTCTTCGAGGGAAGCTTATCAATGTGCGACATGGATATTGAGCGGAGGCCATATCATCGCAATTGCACATGCGCGCTGCACAAAAAGAAGGCCACCTGCTCAAATGCTGTTTTGCATAGCAGGAATATTTCATTCCCCAAAAAGGAATTATGGAATAAATGTTCCTTAATTTCCGTATCAGCTTCCACGGTTTCTTCTCGATCCTCTTATGTTGCTGATTCATCAGTTAGGAGCAGTGAGTGCATCAAGTTTATAGGAGCTGGTTTGATTCTTTTTTCAGTTTTTAAGTCATCTAGCAATATTCCTTCAGGTTAACATTTTCCTGAGGAAATTTCACTGTACATTCTGGTAAGTTAATGAACATGATTAATGATTTCTTATCTTTTATACAGCAGAAATTAAAATGCATATTGCCAGTACACACTGACTTTTTAAAAAATTGTTGACTTTCTTAATGCTTAAAGAATGTACATAACCTGGTAAGATAAACGTCTATGTCCGCAATATATATCATGTAACACAGTAGTAAGGCAACAATATGGTGCTTTCTGCAAACTAATTTTCTTGTTATAATTAGTATCATTTTACTAATGGTGGAATATATTTTTGAAATATTTTCAATTGGTTGATTATATATACGCATTACAACATTAGAAAAAAGACGGAACAAGAACACACCTCGTATTTTCTACTCTCTTTCCTCAATGTTGTCAAACTAAAATCTTTTACCTAGTGATGAACTGGCAGATATATTTTACGATGCAAACATAGATGTTCAAAACTATTTCTGAAATAAAGAATAATCTAATATTTGGCATAAGTTGAGCGGATGCTAATGTAGAACTTCGTCATTGTATGTATATGATAGTTTCTATAAAAATTTCAAAGTACAATATCTATGTCTGAGCATGTCAATATTCGAGATTGACTTATTTAACCAACACCTTTGTAATAACCAAAGTCCTGTCAAAAAATACAGGTGTCCCTTTTTTTGTTTTTTTTAAAGGCTAAATTCAGCGCATTTTATTCAAAGACCTAACGACGGAGGAATACCAGCAACAGAAAGCATTTTAAAACTCATTTTTTTCAAAATTAATTTTAACCACACATTAGATGCAATCCACAATTTTTATCAATTTTTCGACCATTCATTTTATTTACTTTTTATCAAAATGTAAACAGTCATAAATTTCAACACAATTGACACAATTATCCAGGAATGGATCATTAACCAAGAATGTGATAACAAAATGAAAAACTGTGAAAATCAAAATTTACTGCACTATTATCAAAATCTATAATAAAAATGAGTAATACTCAAAATGTAAATAAAGGAAGAGGCACATAATCAAACGGTAGATAAAGGTAGAGGCACGCAAGGGACAACTCAAGCCGAACGTAAGCAAAAATATTACGACAACAACAAACCAAAGATAGGGAGAGTTAAAGCTGAAACGAAAAGCCTATGCTAATAGAGGAAAATAAGATCAAGATGAAGCAAGGGTTATCGATTCAAGAAAATACTAATTATGTCGAATTCTCTTTAGAGATAATTGAAGAGACGCATATTGAGAATATAAACGCCCTATCAGGTTTAGCAAAAAATTAGATTTTTATTAGATTTTGATAAAAGTTAATGAAATATATGGTTAAAGAATTGATAAAAATTATGGGTTCCAAAAAGTTAACGAAATGTATGACTAAAAATAACTACGAGAAAAAATGCATTTTAGGAAATGGGGCCCAAAAGGGGAAAAATAACACGAGATATTGCACCAATATAGTCATATACGAAAATTTAACAGTTGCATTTGACAAATATCATAACTTCCTTTGTTGACGTACATAGTTCTCACAAGAGATTCCATGGTTTAATAGTTCTCACAAGAGATTCCATGGTTTACTTGGAGAGAACAAATTTCTCTATAGAATCTTGAAGAACAATGAGTAGGGAACTGATGGGCCAATATATTTTATGTAGAAGATTCTACATCCGTATCTCATCAAACGAACATCAAATGATTATTAAATATATTATTTCAAAGAAAATTTGAACACTGGAGACTATTCTACAAGAGGGCACTGCGATATTTATCAGAACTAGACATTTTTTTGATTAAGTACTTTGAAACATATTTTATTTCTGAATTTCCATGTATATATCACCAACAAAACTTGGAAGAAATAATAGAGGTCAGAATAAACAAGATCCTTTATTAATTTGTAAAGATAGTTTTCCCACCACATGGTGTATGCCAAAATGGCATAGATACCATGCACTTGGAAAAACTATGCAAAAAGCATATCCTAGAAGGTGCAAACAAAGGAAAGCAAAAAGCCAAAAACCTAGGCTTCCTTGTAATTCCAGAACTTCGCCTGCATCTTTTCTGTTATTTTTTATTCTCTTTTAGGCCCCACAACTAGGAATCAAGATTTCCCTAGGAAAAAGAGCTTATTTCTAACAAAGATCAAATCTACTTGTGGCAAAAACTATTCCAGATTAAGTTTCTCGAGTTTAACGCTAAAAGCACTGGAACAAAATCTTCTGAATCTAGGTTACTCCTACACTACCATTGTTCTAATCATCGAAGTATAAGTCTTCGCTCTATATAAACCCTTCAAGAAACATGCCACATTTTAAACAAATTCACCCTCTCTCCAATAGTCACACTCCAATTCAAAGAAAACACAAACTTGGAAACACATTAGGAATTTTAGGAGACAAGCAAATAGAGAGAGGAGAGAATGGCCACCNTAGAGGGAAGCTTATCAATGTGTGACATGGATATTGAGCGGAGGCCATATCATCGCAATTGCACATGTGCATTGCACAAACAGAAGGCCACCTGCTCAAGTGCTGTTTCACATAGGAGGAACATTTCGTTCCCCAAAAAAGAATTGTGGAATAAATGTTCCTTAATTTCCGTATCAGCTTCCACTATTTCTTCTCGATCTTCTTACTTTGGCGATTCAATACTTAGAAGTAGCAAGCATAGCAATGAGGATTCAGGTAGGTTGTAGTTGAAAATGAGTACATTGTAAAAAATTTTACAAGCTGTTAACTGTTTGAACATTATTTTTCCAGTCTTTCAGTCTTGAACACTCCTCCAAACATAAGAAACCTGTAGAGGAATGATTGTCTTTTATTGTACATTCTGTTGAGTTAATGTAAACAAGATTTCCTCTCTCCTACATTGCAGAAAATTTTAATATTTTTATTATGGTTACTAATATGCTGCTATACTAATGCTAACACACTGAGTTTTTCAAAATGTTTCTGTTCGTAATAATTTGAAAGGTAAATATTTTAGCTTTGCCCTCACATTGGGAAGATGCAGAGGGAAGCCATGCTTAAGTGAAAATGTAAGAATTAGGAGTTTATGATTAAAATTTTGGATAAGACAAAATGGAAATGCCTTTTCTTATATTTTGACTGTTACCTCGGTATTGTCAAAGTAAAATTTTGCTGGCAGCCGGTATGATGAATATATCAATGCTGGCACTTCCTCGCGACTTCCCCTCTTATCCATCTCTTAATTCAGTTTTCCCCTCTCTTTCTCAGATTTCCTGCCTAAGAAAAAGACAAATGGACATGCACTTCTACATTTTCAAAAAAATTTCCTCTCTGTTATCAAATTAAAAACTCTTGCTTTAATTATGTCAAGAATATCAACGTCATAATCTTTAGTCGAGAATGAAGAATACAACTATGGACCATTTTCTCCTCTATAACCTGGGCATTTTTTTCTCTCCACCAATACGTTCTTCTAGGATCTTACATGTGAAAGTCGTCAAATTTTCAAAATGGTGGGGGAATACAAGAAAGACCACCTTTGAAGTGTGTGTACTGCACAAAGATAGTTTCCTTTGTTTTCATTGCAAAACAACTAATTAAGAGTTATTTTGACACATTTTCGAGAAACAGAACCTATCTCAAGAATGTCGAAAGAAAATGACAATGTGCTAAAATCATACTTGATTATGACAATAATATTAAAGATTTTGGTTAAGTATATTGGACAATACAGGACGCTAGTCAGAAAGGAAGAAAAAAGAAGCTAAAAATCTTATTTATATAAAACGTGCACATAAAGGATGATAGTCTTTCGGGATTGATGCACAGATACAAGTAATGAGCAACAGCGCAAGTTACTGTATAAAGAAAAGTGGCGACTAGTGGCGATCAAGCGTAAAAATGGAACAAAAATGAAGATCAAACTAATCCAGCAACGAAAACCATTTTCCTGTTTCTGATTAGGTCTTAATTCAGTGATATCCCTATAATTATTTGAAGTGACGAGTATGGAGCACTGCAACTCAACAGATGTCTTGATACTTAAATAGAGTGACCAACTGCCTCTCTTTAAAATTTGGATAGACAGTCACCAATTACCTTTAATATCAGCATCACATATTTTACTAAAATTTATGCTGTTAATTGCAAGAATAACTTGCAGAGCTAGCAATACCAGATTCTATAGAACAAAATTACAGAGGATAACTAACTAATTAAAGATATGTAATATCATGGTTCTTGAGAATTCAAATATCACTGGACATGAAGAAATTGCAGGAGATTTCTGCTCTAAAATGTGGACAAATTTTGGAGACTGAAAGTAATGCAGAATTGCTTAAACTTTATTACTTAGGTAGATTGTCAGTATAACACGTTCAACTTTAACCAAAAGTTAAAAAAAAATAAAATTTGGTAGGTAGACTACTTGAAAAAACACATCTTTTAATATTACACAGTTCAGTGTACCAAACATGATAGTAGCAATTATATTTGAGATAGAACATAATTTTGGTCACTGAAATGTGCGACGGTCAGATCAGATTTCATCGAGAAATTTCCGCTCTTCTTTGGTGGCTTGACTTATTGGAATTACATAAAAACTTCTTTGCGTGGACGACATATGTACAAGGTTTTTATCCCTCTTGTA
>CAIGRN010124424.1:0-17633 GCA_903798345.1 Fraxinus anomala | reverse complement strand
AAAAAAAAAAAAAAAAAAAACAGCAATACCATGGGGAATTAAATTTATGGCTATTTAACAAATTTAAGAGTGGTTGAGATGAGAAGAGGCCTCTGTTTGTCGTCCATTAAATCAACACTCTTTTTTTTTCTCAAACTTATTTTCAATCACACATTCACAAGTAAAATATTTTGCACGTAAACTCAAAATTTTTCTACTTATTAACCACACATTCTCTACAAAATCACTATTCCAAAACTCACTTTAATGGAAGACAAACAAAGGGCTAAGTTTTAAGATAGAATTGAGGTGAAAACTAGAAAAACTAGAATTGGAAAAGAAATTATTACTGAATTAAATAATATTAGAACTGAACTTTGTTATGCTAATAAGCTTATGCTGACATATATAGATGCAAATACAAACAATTTAATAGCTGTATCATTTAGTATAATTTTTAGGTTAAAAAGAGGGGATACCACTGGTGCTTACCATATACTTCTTTCTTCAGTCCGGTTTAGAGATCAGCACAAATCAATTGATGAACAAAAGGATCAAGACCACAAAAATTATTGTGAGCACGCGTACCATGAGAATCTAAAATAATAGTAAGAGCAAAACAAGTTCAAAAACCAGAACTACATATATGAGCATCTGGTCTTACCTGAAGAAGGATCTGAGTCATTGTCCAGCGAAAACCAGACATAACAGCAGCAAGCATAACGAAGATAAAACCCCAAAATTCAAATTCCGTCTCCTTTGCAACTGAATTATAGATAAAACAGGTCATAGGTAAAGCAAAGATATGATTGAAAAAGCATCTGAAACAGGAACAAAATAATTTTAGAATTTTTTGCACAATCATAAACATTCATCGTAATTAAGACAGAAGAAAAATATAAAGTAAAAACAGAAAATAAGTGATCAAGGAAATCAACTACCTTAGTCATTTGAATAGTAAAGCCTTGATGATTAAAATAAGTTACGACTTCTATTGGCCAAGGAAGAAAAAGAAGCTACTTTTTTCTGTTTAGGTATACCAATATTGCATGTAATGATAAAATTCATAAACTTCCTACTTATTAAAAGAATTCCAAGGTAATCTGAATTTGCAAATGTATATGGAAAACATGTGAATCATGTCATAGAAGCAATTATTGCAAGATGTCAAATCTGGCCTCTGATAGTTCTGTCGAGCAATTATAAAGAGAGGGAGCAAGAGGGAGAGAGAAATAATGACAGTAAGATTGTGAACTTGTCAAACTTATCACCGGCCTTTACTAATTGACATGGTGAGATGCATCCCAGTAAACAAGAAAGGTAAATTGTGGAATCACAACAAATTCCACATATTAATAAAACTTTGAATAACAAAAGAAAACAAAATTCTCCAATTATACATATAAAAACTCCCCCTGATTGACCCAAATCTTCCCTGTAATAGCTATATGATCAGTAGCATTAAATTAAATTGTATGTAACAACAAAACCCAATATATGATAGAGTATCATACCTGTCAATAATATTCCAACAGAGATGACTAACATGATACCAAGCAGCTTAACACTTGGAGACTCCAGTCTTCATAAAAGGTATTTTAGGTTAAAAGCCATATTAGCTCGGAAAAAATAGAAGATGCATGCTATGTATATATCCCCAAAATAAAACTATAGTACAACTACTAAAAAATTGTCATTTCAGATATGCAAGGATAGGAGAAAAAGTACAGTAATTTGGAATTACAAAAGTTGACAAAGAGGCCATTTTAACTAAACCACTGCAACCATCTTCAAATAAATTATGGAGCCTGCCAACTTATATCTCATTCAACAATTCAGCCATCTTGGTCTTAGCTATTTCTTAAACTGCAAGCATTTGTCTTTGTTTACTACTAAAAGCAAAATATATGCTACATTGCTCTTTCTCCCCAGCACTTCCAGAGACTCAAAAATCTTCGTACAATATGGAATTTTTCTTATCCAATCTCCTGCAGATGCCATACTTACCATTTCAGGTATATATTGAGTCCTAATTTTGCACATCCATGTCCAACTAAACCTCTCCGTTGAATCACAATTTCGTATCAGTTATGTTATACTTGGCTACTTTTGATGCAGACCACTATAAGATCTGGCCAGTCAAACTTTGTTATAAAGATGCATACTTGCTGTATGGGACAACATTCATCTTCATGGGGGAATTGGTGATTATTATGAGTTCCAGTTTTTCCTAGATATTATTGGTATTGTCAAGTTTTCTAGCATATAATTATTAATCTATAACATTAAGTTGTTTGTGTAGTTCAAATCATGTAATATTATCTCCCAACACAATAAAACATCTAAATGAGAAGCATAAATCAAGAGCAACGTTCATGGTGTATTTGTGATAATATGTACCAGGACTTGTTGGTTCTTTTTACTCATATCCAGTTTTTCTGTTCATCAGCTCATGGTTCAGGAACCATAGTCTTCTGGAAATATTCCAGTGAACTGACTAAACAACTATCATATTGTGTTATTGTGTAATCCAGTCCATCAAGGTTGAACTTCTACAGGAACATTAATAGTATAACATGGAAACAAGAAATCAATTTGATACAGCACAAAAATATTTTTTATCAAATTTAAAAGAATATACATAATGTATGACAATTTGGTCATTCACATGACAAAATAACATGTAAAGAATGATAAAAAGATATGTTTGAGTTCCAACAAAACCTATATACTTGGAGTTACTAAAGTAAAACAATTAGGTTAATTTATAGAGAAATACCTGAATGCAAAGGCAAAAATAAGAAGAAATATTGGTGCTGCTGATTTACACTGCAATAGCAAGATAATGGCTTAGAAAAATAATATGCTACTAAAGACATTTTATAGATACAAGGGAAAAGATACCCTACATAGACCATCAGTTGCTTAAAGATTAAGACCGACAACGTTGTATAAGCTCTTAAATGGACCCAGAGTCTTGCAACCCACTTGAAATATAGAGAGACAACTATGAACTAATTGTGGTAAGTATATGAATAAACCTAATATGCAAAGGAAAATCAAAAAATAAGCCAAGCATACAGATACAGATTACTTTGGTTTTATACGTGATTCAGCATGTGCAAAGGTACCTTTTTTTAAAAAAAAAAAATCTGCAAGCCATTTGTACAGTTTTATTGTCTTACGAATTAAGACATGTCCATGAGACTTGGTTCATTTAGTATATGGTTGTCTTTTTGCCACCAGGACACATACAGGTCGTATGACTTGCTATAAATACTGTTGCATCATCTCTCTAACAGCTTTTAATTTTCAGTAAAACATTATGTTTCTTAGCTCTCTTAAGTCTCTTTGGACTAGAAGTTTAATTATCTTCTTCAATACAGTCGGCTTCTCTTTATTCTTCCATATTTTTATTTTTTTTTTGTATTTGACGTGCTGATTTATCGTTTCCCTACGTGATACGCACATGAAGAAAGTTGAAACAAGACCACACAGATTTAAGGCTTAGACACCATTGTCCAGTTCCAACTTGAAGCAACTTAATCGAACAATGATTATTGTGGTAAAAGATGTAGAGGAAAGATGACCGACCATAGTGGCGAATGTAACAGAGATGAAAACAAGGGATGCATTGCTCAGATTAACATCCATTGCAGTGCTGAGGGCCGTTGGTACAACTGTGAAAGGCAAAGGCCATCTGTAGCATTAGTTGTCAGAGAAGTTAATGATAATGGCAAAATCTAAATAAGAAAAAGCAAGGATATAAATTCAATTCTAACAGTCTAGAAGCCGATATAAATCCAATACTTGAAACTTGAAATTCTCAAATTCTTATGTGAAATACACAGGGCCTAGATAAAGTATTAGATACAGGAATTAGGATTGGGCATGGTCCAATTCGATTAGGTCTAATGAGAACCGAGCCAAATCCAAATTTTCGGGTATTTAGTAAATGAAGTCATCGGGTCCAAATTTAATTAATAAACCGTTCGGGTTCAATTCCATTCGGTTCAGTTCGATTCGGTTCCCGGTTCCGTATAATAATTAAATTTTTTTTATATTACAACAACGCTATATTAATTAGACTATAACATGTTCAATTTTAACTCTTACAAAATAACATAATCCAATCTCGTTATATCTTTAGCACATTTCTTTGTTAAATTCTTCATAAATTTGACTGTTAAAATTACTAGAAGATGAAGATGGTAAGTTCACAATAATAAAACGGCAGAAACGACACTACGGTAGAATAAGAGATTTTGGTAAAACTTAGGTCAATTTGATTAAGTTGGGTTGGCTGAAAATTGAAAATAGTAAAATTATATTTTAGGTTTGGACTAAATTAATTAGTTAGCAAATTTAGTTTAAAAAATAAAATAATTTGACTTATTTAAGATAAAAAATTTAAAAAAACTAGGGAGATTCAGTCTTTATTCGGTTCTTTGGTTCTTGGTCTAGAACCAAGAATCGAACAATACAGGTCGGCTCTCGATTTAAATACTCGTTCGGGTATTTAACTTAAGAAGAACCGCTCGATTTGGTTTAATTTGGTCCGGATCCGAATCGGTCCAATTCGGTTAGGAAGTTTTGTCCAACCCTAGCAGGAATCTGCATTAAACCTCTCTACACCTTTCATCAGTTAGAAAAAGCCTCATAAGCTCTAGAGCACTGTAAATATATTATGAGCATATATAGTGCTAAATAGTTAATACGAATAACAGAGCATAAAAAGTTATGGCTGGATCAATTTTTACTGAGAGAGAATAAAAACAACAAAAATAGTTTTTTTAAATGTTGTATACTTTTTCAACATCACCAACATTGAACAAACATAAGTAGATGCAGCAAAATAAACAATCTTGAGCCATTGAAGGAAAAATATTCATCGCAAAAAATTAAATTAATTAATTAAAAAATCATCTAACTAATATATAGCCAAATTTTATCCAGTTTGACTCGAAATTGAAGCCAAGTTCCCATATGTCAAATGGATAAGTTATTAAATCTCTAAATTAAATTAGCATAACAAGGGAAACTATTAACATGTATGTTACAAAGTAGATCAGAAGATACACAAAGGTTCTTCTAAGTTTGCTTAAGAATTCTACAAAAGCATCAAACTGCCCATGAACTATTGGGTAAAACAAACAGTTAACAATACTCTTCCACTGTAGTTTCCCATTTAAGGTGCTCTTCTTTATGTGGAGGAAGGTGAAAATGAAGTTGCTCATATGATGTATTGATATGCATGATGTGTGGAGCAAATCAATGAAGCAATAACCTGTCAAATACTTTGTACCTAATTAATGTGAAGTCTACAGTGAGAAATAAAAACTTAGAAACCGTAAGGTATATGGGGGCATTATATTCCTTAAAACTATATAGAATCGTGCAAAAATATGCTACAATAACTCATTTGAGCACTGCTCAGACATTAATTTGAGATTATGCGTTCAAAATGCTCAAAGAAAACTTCACTTATACACAAACTTGCAATACTTCAAGACCTCACTTTCCAGTGGCCAAGTGCAATTATGGAAAGATGAATCAACATCAAGCAGTGACCAAGCAATCAGTTTAAAAAATTATTTTCGATTTTTGACTTAATTTATCTTGCATTTTCTTAAAAGAGAAAAGGATTGAAAACACTCAGTCACAATGGCTTTCAGAAAATATAACCTATGAAAGCCGTTGTATGAAGGGAAGTCACGGTACAGAAATCATAACATAATTAATTTATTTAACGCAGACTAAGGGATATGAGAAACACCGTATGCTGGCTCTAAAGAATTCAAATAAAGAACAGTAATTGTAACGGGAGTGATTTTCCTGTTACCTCTCATAAAGTAATCCCTCCATGACATATCAGAGGGTTGAAATCTTTGAGACCAAAACCAAGTAATGGCCTTTGACAAAACAGCTTGCATTGTAAAGTGTATAGTATTCATCAGTAAGGGAGCAGGGAATTTCCCTAGATGATCCCCTAATAGAGTTTTATTATATCTGCTCCATTGGAAAAAGATAAATAAATAACATAATCTTAAAGTACCAATGCGTATGACAATATAGGAAAAAAAAAAACATCTATCTAATATTTTTTTTTTTTTTATAACCGTAAATGTCCGGGCCAGTTTGCGTGCACAGTGACTAATCCCAAGGGGCTCTGAAATTTACGGCCGGGTACTCACCTCAGTGGCCCTGAAGGAACTCGAACTGGTGACGATTGGGGAGCAAACCCAAAGCCTGACCAATTGAGAAACCCCTTAAAGTGACATCTATCTAATATTTTGATTAAGCAGAGGAAGAACTTACAGTGTCAAGAATGTACTGAATGTGTACCACATGAGTATAAAAAACAAAGTTTTCAGAAGATCAGCAACAGAAATAGAGTTCTTCAAATTTGACCTCGATGTACCATGGTAATCCATATAATCAGAGCCATTTGCCCCAGTACTAGAATATCCGTGATCATTTTTTACTCTATTTTCAACATCAAAGGGCTCATAATTCTTGGTCCCATTTCTCGTATCATTAGTGGATGCATCATCCACATCACTACTACGATCCATCCTTATCTGAAGCTTACTTGAATGGTGTCTCTCTCCCCCTAAATACGAATTTTCCAACCCACTCCGCTGTACCAAATTCTGTTCAAAATTGAAGTCCTCTGAATTTACATCCTCATTTTCTGATTGGGATGGATGGATGTTCCCATCCTCTTCACTCCAGACCGAGAATGAGGGATCCCGCCTAATCAATGACCTTTTATCTTCAATAGTCAAATTGTCACTTTCACTTTTTTCAACTTTTTCAGTATTCGAACCAGTCTCTATCATTGCCTTTGGCATCATCAAATCCAGTTCAGGCCATTTGAATCCTAAAATCTAGACCACATAATAGCAGGAGCCACATAATATTTTCTCCTGTCGTTATGAAATAGCAAATACTGCAAACTTCTCTGAGCTCAGAATTAATTAAGTTCAAGTATTAAACCCGAAAACACAACAAAAAACTTAATCTGAGTGGTATATTTCAAAAGTTCCAGTCTTGCAACCTAAATCAATACAGGAAACACCAAAAAGTTAAATCAGATGTTTCAGACAAAAGAAAACCCAAAATCAAAATTTCAATTAGTAAAAACCCAGAACGCAAATCCGATAGATCAAGTACTATACTATAAAAGATACTATTTTTCAAATACAATACGGAATATAACATACAGTCAAACATTTTTCAGGAAAGAAAGAAGATGGGAAATGACACTGGCAAGAACAAATAACTATGAATCAAAAAAAAAACTGCAGAAACATACCCGAGTCGTCAATTGATAGATTTGAAGAAATTAACAGAAAAATGACCTGGGTTTTTCTATTTTCTCTCTCATCGAAGAGTTTGTGTTATTTACGATTCAATCGGATCTGTATTTTATCCTTTCTTGATGTGTGTAATAGGGAAGGTATTGTTTGGTCTATGAGGATTTCTGTCGTCGGTTATGCTGTTAATGATTTTGGTACTTGTTTGATCTATTTACACCATAAGTGGCAAATTGCTGTTTACTGTGTTCACAGCTAAAATATGTAATTAAAAATATAATTTGATCAGCACGCTGTTTACTAATTAAGTTTGACCTTACGTGTAAAATTAATCTATTAAAAATAATAAGTCATTTTTAATAATTTTTAGATGATTAAGCATACACTTCAATAATCATATATTTGAATACCACAGTTTGTAATATGGAAAACAATAAATAATGAATATCGATATCATGACGGAGAAATCCAACTGGGTAAAAATTTCGGGACCAAGCCAGTTACCTCCACTATAAACAATGTGAGTTATAGTTCGTTTCCAACCTAACAACTTCCACGAGTTCTCACTGTTGTAATTCCTATAATCCCCAATATCTGATGTTCTTCCAGACTCACAATTTGCTACCGTTGATGCTGTCTAGTCAACCTATTAGATCTCCTGATCGACCTCCTATTGCTTCCAAAATCTGCTGTAAATTTTAGACTCACAATCTTCTATAATTGTCTCTTCCAAGTGGATACCTAAGAATCACATATTCATGTTCTTCTTCCTGCATTTGTAGTTCAACCTCTCTCAACTTCTAGAAACTTCTGAAATCCAACTGAGAAAGTACTTTTCTCGAAGAGTTAAGGAAGTAAGGTGTTTTGAATTTTTGAATTTGATATTTTCCCAAAACTTGGTTGCCGGATCTCAAGAATGATGTGGATGAATCAATTAATGAATTGTGTTTTTGGATCTCTCTAATGATGTGAAAGCATTTTTCAATTGAAGCGCAATGAAGCAACCACCAATTTTCGTGCAATGGCTTGGATATTTATATGAAAATGGTGATTTAGTTGAATGGGTCGAAAAAATATGTTTAAAAACACAAATTAGAATTTTTGGATCGACTTGTTGTTCGAGTAATAAGCTAGCGACACACTGTCGCTCAAGCCATGTCTAGGCAATAAGCTAGCGAAAATGTGGCGTCGTGTTTCTTCTCTTTTCATGCTCGAACCTTAGACCTCATAACTCAACTTATACAAATTGCACCCTAGATCCTTAACTTTTACAATATGTTACAAATTATTCATTTGTCCACAGAATCGCCAATACTAAAAACCTAACAAATATAAAGATTAGAGACAAATTCACAAGTAAAACTTCTTGTTAAAACAATATAATATCAAATTATTTTAGTGTTTGACTGTCTGATCTTAAGTCAAGTGAAAATCGCATATAAATTTAACGTTCATGTTGAGAGCTTTCGTGATATAGATTTAAAACTTCACTTTGAAGGTTGAACTTTAAAGGTCCACATCACTTGATGAATTGGAGATTCGGGCGCTAATTTCTCGTTATCAATATAACATATGTTGATTTGGAAAATGATTTTTTTTTTCTTTTTTTCACAACCTTTAAAATTAAATCATCACTAGAGTGACATATAATTATATTGAAAAAAATAAAAATAAAAAAAAGACATGTAGCTTAAATTTGAGCTAATAAACTTAACTTTACGGATCAATAAATTGAGAAGTAAAAGATGAAATGTCGTCTTCATACTTTGTGTCACCAAATGTATGATCATGTATTTATTTCAGTGGCCTCCTCTGATTAAGCTAGTAATTGTCCAAGTCTCAAATACCTGAGCTAGAAATTCCTTATTTTATAGCTATTAATCTTTATCATGAAACAAAGTTCGTAAAGAATAATTTGCTCGGTCTTAAAATAGGCATCAAATTTAAGGCAACTTAACCAGTGGAATAACAAGGAAAGAACATAAATTACAAAACCCTTATAATGAACGCAATGTCAAAGAACACACGATTTTTACCTTGGATCGAAGAACACACGAATTTTACCCTGGTTTAGTTCACAATATACAAATCTACCTCCAGAAACTGGAACAACCTCAGTTCACGATGGAAGGAAGCGTTAAGGCTTGATAATAGAAAGTTTTTAAAGAATGCAAACTATGTGCCTCAGTTCCCCTATCTATCTCAGAAGTAGTTGCAGCAGTGTAAAAACAGCTGAAAGATTGCAACAGCTACTTTTGCACAATTGAATGCACGTGAAAGAATAATGTAGGACACCAAAAGGTTTGCCACAAAGACGCCGAAAACTGCAACCTGCAGGCAGCCTCAGTATCAGGCATACATGAACGGGGATGAGGCATGACATTTACAGAGGGAAATAACAAAAAACCACTGAAAATGCTTATTTGCCTAACCATTTACTTAGCCTCAGTTTGGCTAATTCATAGATGGTTTATAAAGAGAGACAATAATGATTCTCATAAAATGTGAGAATAATTATGAACAGTAATTATGAATGTGTAGCTGAAATTCGTATTGGACTTTTTTGTCTTTAACTGAATTAATAAACTCTCATAAATTTCTTTCCAAACAGAGGCTTAAAAGAGCAATGGTAAGGAGAACTTACAGCAACATACATAAAGTAAAATTTACATAAATCAAAGAGAAAACCAGAGGTGGTCAATGTTCAGGCTACATAACTCAACAAAACCTGTAATCTGCTATCGTAAAGATACAAAAGAAAATGTACAAGAAAACTAGCAAATATAAGTAAATTCAAGACCAAAAAGGTGTCCATCTACTATATAACATTACAACATTCTTATATATCAGAACCTTCAAACGGCACTTACTACCTCTGGCCAGCCAATGAGATGTCCTCTCAACTCAAGCAAAATGTCCCATCTGTGGAGAAAGCTTCTCTACATTCCACCAAGTTCTGTGGGCATCTAATGACCCACTAGGATCCTTCCTATCATCTAAATCTCTTCTTTCTGACTGTACTGCCTGTGTCCCAGACGAACCAGGAGCCTCCACAAGAAACTGTTGCCAAAAGACATCATTAGGCCCAGCTGACACAGAAGGAACCGTTCCATCTGGTTTTAGGTCTTTTGACATATCAATATCATGAACATTAGCTGGGCTCATATTCACATCAATTCCCGATGGTGCGATGCAAATGGATGATATTGCAAGGCTGTCAACACAAGTAGAACATGCAGCCAGCTCAGGGGAAGAATGAAGATCTCTCGAAGGAGACGAGGATATATGACACTTCGGTGAGCAAGTTTGGCCAATTAAATCCGAATCTCCAGATGATACTGGCATTTCAGTAATAGTGACTGGCGAAGGCTGGGGGAGCACACTAAAATCGTGAAAATCTTCAGATGGAATTTGATCGATCTCATGAACAAACTTTTCCCAAAAATTTAGGGAGGAATCCAACTGGTCAACTAATTCTGAGTTCAACAATGGAAGAGATGAAGTTCTTGGATTCTCTGCTTGGAAAGTCATGATTTGGCTATCTCCTCGGGTGGCTTCATCATGCAAATAATTCAAAGCTAATAACCTTCTCTTTTTGTTATTCGACTCCAACTGTTCCATGAGATTAGAGACATATCTAGGTTTTTGCAACAACTGAGCCAAGGTTGTCATTAACTGGCGCTGCCTGTGATCAATATTTTGCAACTTTTGCCCTAATGATCTAATTTCATATTCATACTCCCGATTCTCCTGTGCACGCCTCTCAGCCTCCGACTCAAGCAAAACCTTTTCGCGTTTTAGCTTGTCAATCTCCTTTTCAAGCTCCTCTCTTTCTACATCAGTTAATGGAAGTGCATTTCCTTGACCCGAATGGCTATGTATTGGCTTACGCCGGTGTATATTTTTTAAAAGATGTCTCTGTCCACGAATAAATTCTTCATTTGCAAACTCCCATTGATCAGGATCAACCTTTCGAAAACCCTACACAAAGTAAGGAAATTTAAGCAAAATGATCTCACAAGAACCAAGTTAAGACTTTAATTTAGACTTCAAAGCAAAAATAAGTATGAAGTGAACATTATAACTAGTTACACATACTGACACTTCAACTATGTATCCTAAACCTCGACTACATTAGTTAACAATATCAATGCTACACCATTAATTTTTGTTCGATATTCATGGTTTGCCGATTCAAAATCCATAAAATTCAATAAGCAGTGATCAATTTAGCAGGATTAACAATATCAATCCTACACCAATGATTTTTGTTCGATATTAATGGTTTGCCGATTCAAAATCCACAAAATCCAATAAGCAGGGATAATTTTAGCAGGCTACACTTTGTTCTACCTTTTTTCATTTGAAACTCCAACCTTCCACACACAATATACATACTCACACAAAAGACAGTAAAAAGTAGAAAATAAAAAATTGGGATTAAGAAATTGCACTAAGCAAAGGTCTTACATATGTATTGAGCTGCCTAATGAAGCTGGAGAAATTATTGTGCTTGAAATACTTAGGCAACAAATCTCGAGCAAACTCCGGTGGATTCCACACAACGAAACTATGCCCTGTATGGCTCCAAGAAACAACATGATTCGTCAAAGGATCGTCTACCATCTCATACGTCTTAACCAGAAAAGGAGCGGGCGCATTAGAACCACCATTTGATACATCCATCACTTAACTCGTATAATCTGTATATTTCACTTCACAACAATCAAAATTCTTGTATTATCTTCTTTTCAATTGAGATCAACTATGTAAATCTTTTCCTCAGAGCCCTTCAATTATTCAGAATCTAGACACCCAAATCCAGACCCCCAACAAACCCTAAGATTGACAGAAATTCAATCACCCAAAACCCAAGAAAATTTGAAATTTCAACAGCTCAATTTTCCCACGGAATCAAGCAATTCTGAACATCAATAAATTAAGAACAGAATCCAAAAACCCAATAATTTTTTTCCAATGATAAAAACCAACCTCGTGGAGCATCAATGGTGATTCTTGAACAACAATTAAACAATTCGAACACAGCCCATAAAAGAAAAGGAAAGTTGGATACAAGATTCTTGTAGAGAAAGAAACCTAAACCCAAATAGAAAAAATATATATGGAGAACAGATCAAACGTTCGATCGTCAAAAATTGTCTTGACTATGGCAATAAGCAAGGAAGAAAAGAAAGAGAAGACTTGATTTTCAACGGCTCGTGGAGAACTATTCCTGATTAAAATTAAACAGGTTAAAGCGATTACTGGTTTGCGTTGAATTTTCAAAGATTCTTTATTTTAGTTTAAATATTTATTTGATTTGAGAGTTGAATTCAACTTTGACGAGGAACACAGTAGTGGACTAGACTCCATAATGAATAAGAGAAGAAAAAGTCTTTGAAAAACTTTTGATTGAGCAGCCATTTCTTTCAAAAGTTGCTCAAATGTTTTTCATTTTATTTTCGAATTACTAATTGCTAAAAATTCAGGCAACATTTAACCGAGGAAAGACTGACGTTGAATACCTTGACAATGTTGAAAATAAGCATTCATACAAAAAAAAATTGAATAAGACAACTAACTTTTACTGAATTCAAGAATGGTTTATTAAATCTTTCAAACAATTTTAACGTATGAGAATGATAAATCATATATTCAACCATCGATTTGAAAAATTGGTGGCTATAGCTTACAGCAACTCAAACAAAATTATGCCATATTTTTACTAGAAAATTTTCAGATGAAAGTTGTCATTTTTACTAAAAATTTGAAAGGTTATCATTTTTTTCTTTTGAAAATGGACTATTTTGTTAAATTACCAGAGCTGATATCTTGGAGGGAGATTTTTTATCATGACATTCGTCACAAAATATCTAATTCCAGCGGCAATCAATGTTCACAGAAGTATCCAGTGTCGAATATTCGCAATTAAATTCAGTTAAAATTAAAGAAATTCTTAAACCCAGTATAGTGCTACTATATTTTGCAGGATTTTGCTAAGAAAGTAGAGAAATGGAGGGTCAGACTGTGAGAAGAAGAGTGAAAATGATTGCAGCCCATTTAGCTTCTCATTAAGATATATCTGCAACTGCCACCCACGTATTTCCCATGGTAAATTTCTTAAAATAGATTGTTTAATTTGATAAGTAATACTGAAAAAGCAGAAGACTTTGTTAATTATTATGCTTCTTTTGGTTTTGATTAACTGAAATGGATTTTCTAGATTTTTTTATATATATAAATAAGAACTGAAATTATTTTACTTGATGAATACAGTTTTCTGCATTTTCTTGTATTCCAATGTTCTTGATATTGTTATTGATTCTGTGAACTATCTTGTTAGGAATTACTAGATTTCAGATTATCTAAAGATTGAAAATGCATTAATTAGTAAAACAGATTTAGAATGCAGATAACCAAAAATTGCATTTCCTGAAAGTTTTATTCAGTTAGTAGGTTATGAACTCAATGCTCTGCATTCGCAATTATTTTGTTTCATCTAGGAAATCTATGTATTGAAAATCTTCTGAAACTTTCCGCTCTTCAGTAGTGATTGATTTAGATTAATCGAGAATGTGTTGTAAAAACTGAAAAACCAGGAAAGATTTTCTTACGGTTGTCTTCTTGCATTTCATATGCCTGGGAACAGAACCCAATACTTTGATCGTGTGTGCGTGTTGTGTTTCTGTTTAGGGATATATATGAATGTATTAGTTTTTATGTAAACTTATATAAGTTTGTTGCAAAGATTTTGCTTCACCCAAGTGTCTATACTGATTGCCAGATAAATATAATCCGGAGTGGTCATAATGTTATTCTGAACTAGAATTGGATGTAAATGAGGTAAATCCTGATAGGCAACTCTCTTAAATGCTCAATTTTTCTGTAAGGAAAAAGGATTTCCAACAATAAGGGTATAGAAACCAATGAAGTTGAAAAATAATGGAGAAAATAAATAGAACTTCACCAGAGCCTCAATTGGAACATCTTTTCAGATCTAATTGTTAAAAGCTTTCAGTTGGAATATGCTGGTAAATGCTTCAAAGATAGATTAAATGACATTAATTCACTACAGTGTATTGATACTTCTCGTTCATTTGTGTTAGACATATAAACATACGATAAAAACACGTGTGTGTGTACTAAAATATAAAGAGGATTAGGAGGGAGTGAAATTGAAAAATGCTGGGAAGATGCAACTATTAATGAAGTTTAAGCTTGAGAAACTCTTAAAGATAACGAGCGCTCCGCCCACCTCTAGGCAAGTGCTTGGTAGGCCAACAGCTCAGTGTGACTTCATTTCTGCCAAAACATCAATCGAAATAATTGACGAAGAGAAGTAATGATGATTATGAAAAGTGATGAGGATCAATGCAAAAGGCAGTCGAATAATTATGTCAAATGTTCTTTTGTGCATTGTGGTTCCTCTATTTCACATGAGCTTATATGTTTTTTCCTTAAGAGTTACGGTAGGTAAGGAATTGAATTTTTATTTGACCTATTCAGCTTCATGACTACCTGCAGAGTTGCAGTAACGGTATTGTTTGAATGCGGTGTAGATTTGACAACAGAATGCTTCATGAGGCAGACTTCACGTTAAAAGGTGCATAAATTAATTGAAGGCTATTCCTCTGACTTCAGGATCTGGTTACTAACCTTTTAGCCATTGGACAGGAAAACTTTACTCAACCTACTATGCCGCTTAAATCTAGCGGCTGTGCAAACATATGCTCTAAATTCAAGACACCAACCACCCTTCCGAATGTTAGAGAAACTCAGTCTGCAATGCAGTGTCGCAGATATGTTGACCCTTCAACTGAAGCCCCAAAATTTGCCAGGCCAAGCAGAAATTGTGTGCAGCCCCAGTTTCAGTGTAAGGAAAGGAGGCACAAATCTGAATCAGGTGATTGGAACAGACGATATCTAAAGTGTAACTTTTGCAAATTATTACTTCATATTATCATATTTATAGAAGTTTTTCTTGTTTTTGTCGCTTAGTCTTNTTTTTTTTTTTTTTTTTTCATTATTTGTACATGTGTTCATGGTTTTAGTTTAGATTCTGTTATGAAAACAGTATTTTAGTTTTAGCTCCTGTATTCATAGTAACAAAAGATAGTGAGGGTCAGTATAATATGGTCTCCCCTTAACTGATCTTATTTTCACAAATTTGTACTATGATTTTTGTAAAAACATTTTGTATTAAATTCAACCTTTTCATCAAATAATAATTGATATTTCCTCTCTTATTTCTGTTATTTCACTTCATCCTCCAGAATTTAAGTGGTCCACAAGGAGAATCCGGATGCAATTATGTTCGATGTAATCTTGAAGGTGGTGTCCACCTCAACAGCATAAAGGTGGAAATCAATAACCAAGTGTAAGATAAAATTATGTATGATTTATATTTATCTGATGGACATGATATCCCATTTAGTACTGAAATATGTAGCAATCACTTCAATGATGATTCTTAGTGTGTTGAACACAAATTGGTCTTAGTGAGACATCCCATTTTTTAGCAGCTTGACTGTAACTGGAAATCTTTCGATCTGGTCATGGAAAGGGGATAATTTTTCAAATGAGTTAACTTCCCGTTATCACAAAATGGAGATTTTACAAGGACCTTATCAAATGACGTGGTCACTTCCTGCTAACGTGAACAAGGACGCAATTTCAGCTGAGTTTTTGTAAGTTTCTGTTTCTTACCATCTTGATTTCATGTTTCTTCTTATAAAAATGTTTAGAATATCATGATAAGCCATCATTATGACTAGTTGATAGGTCAAAATACCTGTTATGGCTGTCTGTTGGTGCGAATCGGACAAAACTAACACCTTTTCTTTGTTGCTATCAATTATGAAATTGGTGTAAAATGCTTACCTGAGGTGGAAATCTATCTTCACCTATAATAAAATGTGTGACTTGGAAAAACAATTTTCTCCATGGAGAAACAGAAGAACAATTTAGTGCATGTCTGGGAGCAATTCTTTGAAGATTTTAAGTGTTTTTTTAACGTTGGTATCTAACAAATGGATCCTATTTTATTGTAACTTTTGACTTCATTAAGTTATGAAAAAGACAAGAACTAATGAAATAGTTTATATTACCGTGTTCAGCAGCCATCATATTTGACTATTCTTGGAGGGCAAACTTGGCAGTGCACAATAAAAACAGCCGTCATATTTGACTTTTCTTGGAGGGCAAACTTGACAGTGCAAAATAAATACAATTATAGCTACAGTAATGTGTCTGAAAGTTGTCACATGCCAATGGTTAAAATTGCTCAAGAATTGCTCCCAGACAAGGCTTATTCTTTCAGATTCTCTTTGAAAAAATAAGTTGTCATCTGCAGTATTGACAGTTCTTCTAGAGTCCAAAACAATATTAGAAATTAATTTAGGAACAATTATTCCATTCACATTTTTTTCTCTAACAAATTCTAGATCAGAACATGGATAGTCATAAAGACAATGGTTCAGACCATTTACCTTAATTTTGAATATTTTCAATAGATTTGATTGATCTTATGCGTATAAGGCACGGAGAGTTGGTGTTTGAAATTCAATTGTTAGTTAGTTCAACATAATTTGTGTAGGTTGACTTAGAATCTGCATCGTCCAAAGTAGAGATAATAAAATAACTCAAAACTATAACTGGAACGGAAATTGTTAAGCTTGTGTGTGCTCGCTATCTATGATTCATTTGTAATATAACAAGTTAAAACTATTTCATTAGTATGCAAATAGGGTCTTCTATGATTCACATTTAGTATTTTTACTCTTATACTCTAAATTTCGATATTCCAATCAATTAATTTGTATGATCAGGTAAACCACAGAGTATGAGTTCCCTTTATTCGGGGATAGATCGCTAAAGGATGATGGTGCCATTGTTATGTTGGGTGGGTTTGTAGAATGAATTCGAGATATTCTAGAATGAAACTATATAATTCAAAGGTCTATATCAATCTATGGAGTTACTGGGGCCTCTTTTCCGTTTCCTTTTCCTTTTTGTTTTGTTTTTTTTTTTTCTATGTGGGATTGGCTCGGGGAAGAGGATGATGGTCCGACCTTTTGTCGCCTCTGCACTTATTGTTTGCTGCAGGGAGAACTGCACAAAAAAGTGCCCATGTAAAGTTATGTTTCTTATTCTTTTCATATTCATTTGGATTTGAACAATGGCAAAATAACAATCTGCAGTTGTGACTTTGATAGTTTACTTAACATCTCAAGCTGATGTTAACGAGTCTTTCTTGTGCAGGGATGGACTTCTCCGAATTACAATGCTCAAACTATTAGATTATAGGGGGATGAGGAAGGCACAAATATAGGTCAA
>CAIGRN010124411.1:0-11757 GCA_903798345.1 Fraxinus anomala | reverse complement strand
TAATTAATATTGAAATTTCGATAATAATCCACAAAATTAGCCTATATTCTTTCTTGGTTCCTTTTTTGTTATTATCCCAGTCTGAATGAGATGAGAAGAATTATAGTAAGAAGGGGAAATTACCTAGAGCCCTACAATTAAAGATTAGTTTTCATAAACAAGGTGGCTAAGTTTCAAATTCAAATTTCACGGATTATTAATTGTAATTAATAAAAGTTTAATTATAGCTAACAACTTGATTTCCAAACCTTGATCATTTTTCCTATCTCTTCTCTCTAATCCACCCCTTCTATCTATCACAAACCATCGGAGATATCATCGTCACCGTTGACGGCGCTCACCATGTCACCAATGCCACCGCCGTGACATCCACCGATCCACCAAATCTGGCTCAGAAACCACCAATCCATCAGGTGACAAACCTCACTCCTACACTCTTCATCCTCTCGCTCTTTACCACCCAATCTACCCATCCTCCATCTCCCACCTCCACCCACCATTCGGTAACATCTCTCCAGCGCCGCTATGCTGGGCTACATGCTTCGCCACTACAGAAACGAAGATTGAAAAATATTTCATCCTACTTCACGCCTTGCTTTACCACTTTGAATTTCCAACAACCCCTCTACCCCGTACAAGTACTAGCTTAAAAATGGAAAAAATAAGATCCAATTACATCTTTAACCAAAATTGGCAATTTGATCCCTTTAGTTTCAAATCGTATTCTCAAGCGCCTTGATAATGAACATAGTTGCAGTCTCATTGCTCGCTGTTCTAACTAGGATTTTGATGTGTAAGAAGAGTTACATATTCATAGGATTTTTATTAGATCTGTTGTTTAGCCAGAGTTTTCGAATGGTTGTTGGTGTTTTGCAAATGATGCTGGTGATTTTTTTAATTTGTGATTTGGTTTTATTGTTGTTGGTGGTTTTGTTTGTGGTGGTGTAGATAGTGATGGTTCTGTTGCTCGTGGCGAGGTGGTGCGCATTTGGTTCTTGACGTTGTTGGGAGTGATGGTGGTGCCGACGGAGGAAATTGGGTGTGACCAAGTCTATCTTCATTATGATTGTTTATGACCAGATCTATGTTAACTGTGATTGTATGTGACTTGGTTACATACAATCACAAATTAGACTAACTTGGTCACATACATTCACCATGATGACAAATTTGACAACAATTACTCATAGATAACACACGTGAGTGAAGATAGTGTTTATGATCGTGAATTTGAGTTGAAGGTGGTAGTGGTGATGCATTGGAGATGATGGTAGTGGTAACTCGTAGTGGATTGTGGTGTTGGTCTGTGTTACTAAATATGTATTTAATGTGATTAATTGTGATTAATTTTGTGTTAATTGTGATCGATTGTGACTTGATCACGTACCGTCACAAATTAAGATTGATCTGGTTACACGCAGTCACACTGAAGACAAATTTTGTCACAATTAGTCACACTAAAGACAAATTTGATCACAATTAATCACAAATAACACATGTTAGTGATTTGGTTACATACACTGATTTGAAATTTTTTGGGGGCTGAGGTGATGTGTAATCTCCAATTTTTAATTTCTGAAATGTTTTTAGGGTTGGGGTTGGAGGTGGGGTGAATATTTAGATGATGACGATGACGATGACGATGATAATGATGATTATTATTATTATTTACTACTTGATTTATGAAATATTTTAGGGAATTTGTTAGNACAATTAATCACAAATAACACATGTTAGTGATTTGGTTACATACACTGATTTGAAATTTTTTGGGGGCTGAGGTGATGTGTAATCTCCAATTTTTAATTTCTGAAATGTTTTTAGGGTTGGGGTTGGAGGTGGGGTGAATATTTAGATGATGACGATGACGATGACGATGATAATGATGATTATTATTATTATTTACTACTTGATTTATGAAATATTTTAGGGAATTTGTTAGTTGTGAAATGTGGTCTATATGTAGGAGTTATGTATTGTTCTCTAGTAAGAATTTGCAACTTAAAATGGCAGTCTCACTTATTCTTTTTTTTTCTCTAAGGGTCCATTTGATTGCAATGGTGAAAAATGGGTGGAAAGAAAATGAATTTCTGAGAAAGTAATTGTCTAGAAATTGTTTTGTAAGGAATTGTTAATTAAGTGTGTTTTATTGGTATAATTTTCCACCCAAAAAATTTTAAAGTTTTATGTTCGTTTGGATTTATTTTATATGAAAATTATCTATTAAAGTGATAATTTTTTCCACAATTGGTTATAAAATTTGTTTCCATTGCCAAAAAGTAAAAAAAAAAATATTTCAAAAAAATCATTTTTTAATCAAAGTTTAGTGTTCGTTTGACTTTGTTTTACANAGTGATAATTTTTTCCACAATTGGTTATAAATTTTGTTTCCATTGTTAAAAAGTTTTAAAAAAAAACGGTTTTTTTTCCATCAAAGTTGAGTGTTTGTTTGACTTTGTTTTCATCAAAACGATTTGTTTTCATTGAAAAAAAAAAAAAAAAAAAAAAATCAGTTTTCCCACCAAAAAGGTGAGAAAATGAATTCCTTAATTTCAAGGCATTGGTGCGAGTGTGGGCACCAAAAGGAAAAGTAATTGCCAAGAAAAACTTGTCTATCAAACAAGTCATTTGGTAGGAAATGGAAAATAAATTCCTAGTTGCATGGAAAAAATGTGTCTATCAAACACAAACCTAAATATTTTAGCGAGGTAGAATTTGTGAAAGATTGAAAATAATTATGGAAGGATTAGGAAGAATGTGATAATATCTTTTGGAATAATTATATTTGTACATCATTATTTACAAATTGATTTAAAAATGATGATGTGGGTTATATTAATTGATTTTTTTTTTCCTTCTTTGGGTTTTTCTCTTCTTTCTTCGATGTGAATTATATTAACTGACTTTTTTTTCTCTCTTTCTATGTTTTTCTATCATCATTCTGTAAATTATGATGTACAAATAATATTACTATATATTTTGAAATCATGTTTCTTCCGGGATAAATGTGATGCATGCAAACGGATGGAGTAATTTTTTAGAAGAGATTGTGTCATGATAATACGGAGAAACAAAAATTTTGTATAATAATTCATTCAACTGAAAGTCACATAAATTTGTAAATTTAGATTCCAATGTGATGGAAAAAACAATAACGACTATATTTTTAATTTTAATCTCTACCAAACACGCTTTTAATAAGGTTGAGAATTTAGAATTTAGGTTGAAGACACTAATCAAGTCATGTCAAACTTTTAAAAAGTGTGGCCTTAATTTTTCAATACGTCAAGTGTGTAGATTTCACCCAATAATGCATACATTAAAACATCTCCAAGTCTATTTATTTTAACTTCTTATAATAAAGAGTGACCTATCTATCAATATTTTATGAAAATTGTGCTTAATAAAATTGTAAGTTTCAATGTTCCACTATTTAAATTATTCATATTGTATTGAATATTTTAGTTATTGTCATCTAAAAATGTATATTAATTGAAAACTGAGAAAAATAATAAATAAATGTTGAGAAAAATAAAGAGCAAAATTAAAAAGTTTGTCGAAGCGTAACTCTTTAAATTTTAAAATATACTCTATTATATGACTAAAATACTTTTCCAAAATAAAGAATTTGAAAAAGTTTACTGCTGCTGCAATTTTGTCTGCTGGATCGGGCCACTAACTTTTGGATCTGACCCATATATGGCCCATTAAACTAGCGCTAACAGTATTAGGGCACACAAACCCTAATTCCAAATCGCTATGCATTATTTAAACCTCACGCCCCTTTATTCCCTCTCCACCACCATACTCATCTACTTCCCCTCTCGCCCCGGTGGTTGAATCTGGCTGGTCGCTCCGATTTCTACAGAATGTGATCTCCCATTCAATGTGAGTCTCTATATGCGCTGCGTTTCTATGATTTGATTTATTAATTTTTTTTTCTGAATTTTATCGACATACAAACGAGATTTTACAAGGTGTTAGCTGTGATGATAAGCTTTAATCCCAGCTCATTATGAGACCTTCTCTGTGTAAGGTCTGGGAAAATACTCCATCTCACGTCTTTCTGAGCTTCACACCTTTACTCGTTGTTTTTACCTATTTATTTTAAACTATTGAATTTGGAGTTTTCTATTAGAAGCTATGGATGATTTTTACATGTGATTTTCAAATTTCTCTCTTTAAGCTGTTCCCTGTGATGCTTTCAAACTGACCATGCTAATTCTGATTATTTTATGATTGAAATCAGGAATTTAGAATTTTCTGAGGGAACATTATTAATTTTTTACATTTTTGTGCATTTTTGGTAACTTGAATTAATCTCTCTTTTTATGTTATTTTTAAACCTATGTTTTGAGATTACAGTTTCATTAGTAAAGTACAAATCTTGCATGTTTTGATCAATTTGAGCATGTTTGGCTAATCTTTTATAGATAGGCTACTTATTCTACGATAAATAATATATATTTTCAAAAACATATTACATTTTTTACACGCTCTTAGTTAGCACTATGAAAAGAACATTTTTTTTCTTTTTCATGAAGAGCAATAATTGGTATTGTTTTGTTTTTGTACTGAAATGAGATATTTTAAAAGAATTGTTAAAATTTTATGAATTTAACCCTATATGAATATCGCTTAACTGTCTTGTTAGAAGACAATTCCTCAACTATTCTGATTCTCTGTTCACCTTTTGCTGTACTAGATGTGGTGGTTGGGGAAGTTGGGTAGCTGGACAAGGGGCCTTGGTAGGGAAAGCGGTGGGAAAGGCAATGATGAAATGCTGCAGTGGAGGGTGGGGGTGCTTGGCCGGGGTCAGGGAGTTAATTTGTTCTTTGACAGTGGCTAGAAGCAGGTTCGTGGGGAATGAAGGTGTTTGGTTGCTGGAGGGGTTATAGGCCTTGTGGTTTTCTGCTTGTGAGAGAGTCCCATCCAACCAATGTTCATGTTGGGATGGGATAGTCTCATAGGTCCAACCTTGGAATGCAAGTGGAAATCCATAGAGGAGGATTTTTTACCAGCATCGACCTTCAAATTGTTTGCCTTCTGTGCGGCCTTTGGTCCTCAGGTGTATATATTGCCTTTCCATGGTTCAAATGATTTCCGCTTGCCTTCCAACTCTGGCATATGAGACAATCCCATCCAATCCATGGGATGTTGGGATTGGATAGTCTCAAAAGTCCAGACTTGAAATGCAAGCCGGATCCTTGGGGGGACTGCAAGACTATGAGGATTTCTTACTAGATACCGTCGAATTTTTTGCCTTCAATGTGGAATTTGGACTTCAAAGTGCATATTGCCTTTCCCCATGAAAAGTCATGCATGACTATTTTGTTTTATTGGAAAGGATTCTTGTATGACTTCGTAAATAAATATGTTATATTTTCATACATTATGTTCATATGATCTTCTGTTACCTCTATTTTTATTTTTAAGGAGTAAATCTTTCTCGCCCGAGAATGACTATGCCCAAGAACTGTTTTTGAACCCTAAGATTAAATATGTGATGGGGGTGATTTGGGGTTAAATGTTTCATTGGTCACTGATTTATAATCTGCATTACTACCTAATAACTAAAAGTTCATCTCCTTTGATCTCGATTCATAGAAAAACAAACACTAATACGATAGATAGCCTCTTATGCTAGAATCAAATCAAACACTTTCCTGCAATTTCCTTGGGTCTTTTTTCTGAAGTTTCTGCATTGTTATAATAGGAATGCCTGGTTCTTTTTCAATCTTGGTCCCTGTTTGTTTTCAATTATTTCAACAAGAAAAGGATTTTTTTGACCCTTTTTATTCAAAAAATTTGGGCTCACTATAACACAAAGTGGTCAAATATTGTGGCTCACCAGCAGATGCAACGACACAAGTTTTGTTTAAAATTGGAACCAAACAGTGCCTTGATAAATTAATCAATTATTGATACGAATCTTCAGTAGTTCTTTTGTTAGCCCTTTCAGCCTCAAAATATAAGCCCCCGTTTGTTTCTAATTTTAAGTACAATTTGTACTGTTGCTAAAGTAATTCAGTCGAAATATTTGATCACTTTGTCATAGTGGGTCCTACGTTTTAGAAAACAAAAAGGTTAAAAAATTGATTTCCATGTTAAAATAATTTGAAACAAACAGGCTAAGTAGTAAAGCCTTTGTTTCCGACTACTGTTAACAGTTAACTGAAGGTGGTGTGGAACTTGAAAAAGGATTTTAGTTTACGTTGGTGTGAGCTGTGGAATTATTTCATCTGTCATATCAGCTATCATGTCATCAAATCCATTAGGAGCGGTGCACGAGACAATCCTTTTGCTGCAAAGTCATCTCGCGCTATTTTAGCTCTCCGGAATCAAATACGAACGTGAAGATCATGCTTCTTTCATACCTTCTGCAAATCTACGAATAACTACTCAACCTTGACACGAGAACTTATGGTGAGAATATCAGATTTATCCAATATTTGGGTGATAGTCTACTAGAAGGTTGTTCGGTTACATTCTCCTCAATACTCCTCACAACTCAATGTTTATGCCTCCATAGCAGCCTGTCAAGGAAAATTATGCAAGCTGAGAACTTCACACACACACACACACAAAATTTACCTTGGAAGGAGAGAATCATATCAGTGTTACTATATTACTTCTCGACAAGCGATTGAAAGACATAAGCAATCCTTTCATTTAAGAGTAACAATCCTCTATAGGCCATGTAGTGAAAGACGCTACATTCACAAAAAGTTCAAGAATTTTATTGATACAGAATCATAGTATTAGCTCAAAGACTCCCCTTTACGTTGAAAGATGAAACTAATTTGTATACTCCTTAATGGCTAAAATTTTAAATAGAAATATTCAACAGTATCGAATAAACAAATCATACGAGATTAAGTCCACCACTTCACACTTGAAAAATGTTATACGAATCAAGATTTCAGCTCATGTATATATGTAAATATTTTCTTAGAATTCTTTCAGATTTATTAATGTATCTATGCCTTTTGAGTCTATGTCAAAAACTCACGAACGTTCAAAAAAATGTCAACTACTGATGGAAATTCCTCCATCAGTAGCCTTAGGAGATATCAGAAGAGGAAACTGTGGGCTTCAATGTCGATCTTGTGGCTGCTTCTAAAAAACCTTGGAATTTTATAACTTGTTAAATGATTCCCATTGGCTGCGCCAAAAAACCAAGGAATTTTATAACTTGTTAATTGATTTTTAGGTATGATCAGCTATGGATGCCATTATTTGCTGATCTTTATCTGGGTCAAAGCCTCCAATGATTGATTCTTCCTCCTCTCGATATTGAATGGATTTGTTATTGTCGTACTTTAAATCCGGTAAATTTCTCATAGCTCTCGTCTGTACTGTGAATTTGGGACCAAAGGAACGATGCTCGAGCTCCGTCAGCAAGGAAGCGAGCTTCTCACTTCAGATGAAGAGGTCAATCAAAGATTAGGGCTGTTGCTTTGATCACTCCACCCGTGCAAGCATCTTGCTAAAATGCGTTCCGGATAAGTAACAGACGATTCAGGTGCAATGATCAGATGTAATTCCGAGAATGAATCAGTACTGGCCTCAAGAAGGTAGATGGTTATCTGGAACTGTTTTGGATCGTGCTGGAAGAGTGTGTTTTGTTATTCGAATGAGGTCAAGAATATTACTAACAGTCACAAGGAATATGAAGCGTGACATGAAACTACTGGGTACAGGTAAAGCTGTTGAATGGGTGACAAATGCAATATCAGGTCAAAAAGTCAGGCTTAAAGGCTAAGGAAGGAACAGAAGACGGAAAAAGGGAAGAAGGATATGTTGAAGAAGATGAATTTGTGACTATAGTTGGGTTCTCGGAGGAGAATCCAACCGGAAAAGCCATTGCTCTTCTGATTGGAAGCTACTCGTCGTCGAACTATTCTTCTCTGTCTGTCAATACTCAGAAGCATATCAGAAATGAAGAAAGGAGATGTCAAAAGCTTATTAGTAAGGAGGATACGAGAAGCAAAGGTTGGAGATAGAGATTGGGGGTAGGTCACTTATATTCCATCCTTAATGTTCTCCATCCACTTTATCTCCTTATCTCTACCTTCGGTACTGGAACGCAGAGTATTTTATTGCATCGCAAGTAAAAAATCATATTGTGAATCCATCACCGACTTCAAATTATTCACAATCAGAAGGCAGAGATAAGCTGTACAAGCGAGGGATTGTTTCTTGAACAATACGTTATTTTTGACAGAATTTAAACAGGAAGAGTTGTAACATTATCCCAGGATTTTCCTAGGATAAGTAGATGACTGTTAATCATTATACTCTGATGTTATCTTGAACCATAGACTCATTCGAAAATTTAAATTTTTTTCCGAAGCACCGCAACAATAAAATTTGTTCTTAATATGATATAAAATAATTAACCATTTTATTTCCTTCAAATGTTTAATCTATATATGGCAGAGGTGTGGATTGCATTGTCTGTGAAACATTAATTTCCCTATTTTCTTGGACATTAATGTCTGGTTTTTTCTTTTCTTGCTTCCCTTAAAACCTCAAATTCCTTAACAGAAATAACTGCCTGTACAAATTTCAGCCTATGTTTTAACTCCTCATCTATTAAGTATTGTCGTTTTAATATTCTCCAAGCCAACAGTTTATGTTCTCGCTTTTCATAATTTGCAAGGAGAGGGTCAAGTAATTCTATAGGCCCTTCTCCATTTCAGAAAGTGATTGAATTGGAGAGCTTTGTTTTGTGACTAAAAAATGGCAAATAAGAAAAAAATTGCCACACTAAGTATATCTCCCATATTATTGGTTGCCATGGTGGTTGCTCTCACAATCGGTACCCGGGAAGATAAAACCGACACTTCTGATCCCCAGGATTTATCTTCATCTTCGAAGGCCATCCAAACTATTTGCGCTTCGACAGATTATCAAGAAACTTGCATCGATACCCTCAAATCTTCGGATAAGGACACTGACGACCCCAAAGAACTCATCGAGCTTGCTTTTGAAGCGACAATCAAATATATCGAAGATGCTGCTAAGAACTCGACTGTCTTGCAAAAGCTTCAAAGTGATCCTCGAGCAAAATCAGCTCTCGATAACTGCCACGAGCTAGCAAATCGTGCAGTTAACGATCTCAGGAGATCATATAACAAGTTTAAGGAATTTGATGTAGCTAGTTTTAATGCCATGCTGTCTGATTTGAAGATTTGGCTTAGTGGAGCCATCACATATCAAGAAACATGCCTTGATGGTTTTGAAGATGTCCCTGGAGATGCAGAGGAGAAAATGAGGGAGGCTTTGAAAATCGCCATGGAATTAACAAGCAATGGCTTGGCAATGGTGACTGAAATCTCGTCTGTGCTCGAGTCTTTAGGTGTTCAAGGACTTAACAATCGTCGTCTCCTTTTCGAAGACATTCCTATCATGGGACATCGAGGTGAAATTCCTGATTGGATTGACATTGAAAGGCGTGAACTTCTTAGTTCCAAGTCTAAGAAAATCAAGCCTGATCTTGTTGTAGCGAAGGACGGATCAGGGAAGTACCGGACGATTAATGAAGCCTTGAAAGACATCCCAAAAAATGGCAACAAGACTTTTGTGCTCTATATCAAAGAGGGCGTTTATGAAGAGAAGGTTCAGTTCAACAGCAGCATGACTCATTTGTTCGTGATTGGCGATGGACCGACAAAGACGAAGATAACTGGACATTTGAACTTCATAGATGGAACTAACACATACCAAACAGCAACAGTCGGTATGTCGTTTAATCCATTACTGGTATGTTTTTTATGTTGGAGTAGACACTACTGCGTACCCAACATGCCCTACATGTCTAGAATCATTTTTTACTTGATATTAAGTTTTTAACAACGAACGCTCATTTCTATCTGTACTGTACGCGTGCGTACAAGATTTGCAATACTAAAGGGGAATACATTTTCTGCAGCCGTACAAGCCGACAATTTCATGGCCAAAGACGTTGGATTTGAAAACTCTGCTGGTGCCGAAAAGCATCAGGCTGTGGCATTGCGTGTCAGCGCAGACAAGGCAATCTTCTACAATTGTCAGATGGATGGCTACCAAGATACCCTTTATGCACACACGTACCGCCAATTCTATAGGGATTGTGTGATCTCCGGTACTGTTGATTTCATTTTTGGCGATAGTGCTGCTGTCTTCCAGAGCTGCACATTGGTGGTTCGAAAGCCTATGGACAATCAGCAAAACATTGTGACAGCACAAGGCAGGAAGGACGTGCGCCAGCCGACTGGACTTGTCCTCCAAAACTGTACCTTCACTGCTGATCCCGCATACTTTCCAGTCCGCAACACTCTCAAATCATACCTTGGCCGACCTTGGAAAGAATACTCTCGAACCATCATCATGGAGTCGTATCTTGATGATCTGATCCAACCACAAGGGTGGTTACCATGGAACGAGACTTTCGCTCTTGAAACACTATTTTATGTTGAATTCAACAACAGAGGCCCTGCCGCACCTAAGGCACAAAGGATTAAATGGCCAGGGGTTAAGGAACTTCCATCCAACCGGGTTGAACGCTTTACAGCAGCCGAGTTCATTGGTGGTGATGTATGGATACCAACCACAGGGGTGCCCTATGCTTCAGGCTTCATATTCCCAGTTCCAAAAGAAGATCCAAATGTGAAATACTCTCTCATTGTACCAGAAGAAAACAAAGATTTGGGGAAAACGGACCAAAAAGAATCTTACATTCCTTCAGACAAGAAAGACAAAGACAAAGATTCAGACAAAAAGAAAGACGAAGACAAAGATGAAGATGAAGACAAAAAGAAAGATGAAGACAAGGATGAAAACAAAAAGAAGCACGAGGATGATGATAAAGATTCGGATAATAAGAATGACACGGACTCTGACAAAAAGAACAATTCAGACAAAGATTCAGACGGAAAGGAAGAAAAAACTTCTAAGGACTCCAACTCTGATTCTAGATATGATTTTGTAATTGTTGAGGCTCCCGCACTCTCTTCCGCTGGTAGCTCAGCCTCGTATGGGGCGGTGCCTAGTTCAGTCGCCCAAAGTCCATATGCAGCTGCACAAGCTCTTAGCCCAACCTCGCCAACCAAGCAATCAATGCTTAAAATGTTTTTCGGATGGCATTAAGGATTCTTTTATGTAACCAAACATCATTTGATTACCTTGTCAGATCCTGGCAATGTAAGTCCCTCAGCTGCTGCATTCTTCAAATCAACTCAACCATTTCACGATAATATCATGTATTTAAGCAAAATTTTGCAGAGATTTTTTTCCCGACTGATTTTGTAACATTATTACGGGCAAATATGTTCCAGAGATCATTACTTTGAATTTAGGTTCTCATTTATATTTCTGTGGTTAAATCACCTGCCTTCTACACTAAAAAAATGCAAGTTATCAATGAAAAGAGCCCCACGAGCATTGCACACGAGTAAAGTAGAAGGGTTCTAATCAGAGTATTGGATGTTCGAATCTCCGCAGCAGCTGGAAGATAACATGTAGGGTCCGTTTGATTGCAAGAATAGAATTAGGTGGAAAGAAAATGAATTTCAAGGAATTGAATTATCTAGAACTTGTTTTATTGGGAATTGTCAATTAATTATGTTTGATTGATATAATTTTTCATCAGGAAAATATTGAAATTTTGGATATTTTGGTATTCGTTTGATTTTATTTTTCATGAAAATTGTCCATTAAAAGGATATAATTTGTTACAATTGAGGATATAATTTGTTTTCATTGTAAAAAAAA
>CAIGRN010124386.1:0-31532 GCA_903798345.1 Fraxinus anomala | reverse complement strand
GAATTATATCTTAATATCATAATCACATTTATGATTATTTGCTTTAATATTATATTTTGATATCATAATGTTTATTACCATGTTCATACTGATATGCCGGATATACGGTTGAATGTGTAGATAAATTTTTAGAAAATATGTTAACAAAAATAAATAATATTGAGTCCTTACTAGAAAATATGGATAAATCATTTGAAAAATATGATAAACTTTNAATATTGAGTCCTTACTAGAAAATATGGATAAATCATTTGAAAAATATGATAAACTTTGAAAAGAATGTGAAAAATATATTACAAAATATTGTAATTTAACAGATCATAGAATGAATTTGTATATTTTAATCCGATATAGGAGAAATAGAAAATAGCTAAATTTTAAAACTGTCCTAAAAAGTAGGGATATAAGATGCAATATGTAATAACTCATTTCATTAAGGATAATATAGACTTTTTATAGAAAAACCAAATAATATGTTTGATAATGTCAATTATAAAAGAATAATTTTAGTTGTACATAAAAAAAATGTACATAAGGGTATACATTCCCTCACGCGGGAGTGAGATCCACTTGTGTAAAATATTATTTTATTCAAGTAGGTCCATTTCCATGTGAGGGGGGTATACACTCCAATGCACATGATGAGTACTATGGCAAAACCGATTATAAAAATCTTTCCATTTTAGTGCAAAGCATAGTGCACGGTGGATATTGCCACGTTTCATCCACCAATAATGTGCGGAGTTACTGCCAGCTCAACACACAGGAAGAGTAGTGCCGCGCGCATTAACGAAACGCTCTCCCCGCTCTAAGAACCCTTCAAGAAAATACCTCGCAAAAAATTTAGAGAGGGGGAACAGGAAAGGTTTAATCCACAGGCATACCTTTTTATTCGTGTTCATTTTTACGCATTTTCCTCTTCTACTGTTACCTTGACGCCAATAAACCTCAAGATTCAGCGTGATTTGAATTCTCAGTTAATTAATTCTTCGATAATCTTTACAAGATTTATCAATAAAGAGGTTGGTTGCTCATCTTCGATGATTCTTATTTTGTATTTCTATTTTTTTGTCTGAAAGGTGAAACCATGGGTTGCAGATCTTGAGCAGAACTTGCCTTGTAATTCTTTGTTTGGTTTCAGTTAAAAACCCATTATTGTTGATCTCCTTGGGGAATTACGGTTCCATATTTTGACTTAATAACTTTTTGGGTACCTATATATATCTCGATTGAGAGGTTTTGGGATTTTTTTTGAAATTCAATGACCACCAAAAGATTGTATAGTGGGTAATGATTTCTAGGGTTAGCTGTAGAGGTGAAGTTTGAAAATCTTGAAACTGGGACTAAAGTTTTTGGGATTAGATAGACGTCTGTATGGCCAATCAACCACAATCTTCCGTTGGGTACTCTGTTACTATTACTCCTAACCCAGGCACCCCATCGGCACGCCCAGATACAAAATTGGGCACCCCTCCTTTCCCTACACCACTATCATCACCATCTCCATCTCCATCAGTGCCAAGATTTCCTCCTCCACCATTTATACAATCAAACCAGATTCCTTCTCCATCAATAAAGACTCCAAATTTACCATCACCAGCAAATGGAATCCGAACAGGTAGCCCTGTTCCTCGAATGAGCACTCCACCTGGCCCTCCTGTGTTCTCATCGCCTCTCCAACCAGCTGCCGTACCATTCAGAACTTCTCCTGCATCTCCTCAGCCTGTAGCATTCTCCTTGGGCTCGTCTTTACCTACATCATTGCCTCCCCATTTTTCAAATGGGTCAGCTGAGTTACAGCACCACATTTCAGACATTACAGAGGAATTGGCTCATGTTGCAGAATCTCCAAATATTTTATTCTCAGCTCACAAGGTATATCTTTATCCTTATAATCAGTTACAAGGAACCAATGCTACCTGGTTGTTTGATTTTGTAAATTAGGAAAATTTTATATAACTAGCTCAGATTGTCGTCAGTTTTTGATGGGCTGTAGCATATAAATGTCAACCAGACATGTTATTTTCATGTCCTTCAAAACATTTTATAGAGAATATTATTACTTCTGATCTTTGGATGCATAATTTGATTGATGACTGTTATGCCTCGGCTTTTCAATCTAATTCTCGACAATATCCTGTTGATTATAAGATGAGCCGCATGCATGTCTCTTATTGTTTGACATGGCCATGCTTACTCCTGTAGGTGCTGAAACAGAAGAAACTAGCCAATGTAACCAGTTTAGGTTTTGGGGCATTAGTTTCTCCCGGCAGGGAGGTTTCACCAGGCCCTCAAATAATACAACGTGACCCCCATCGCTGCCAGAATTGTGGAGCTTATGCCAATCTCTACTGCAATATTTTACTTGGCTCAGGCCAGTGGCAATGTGTAATTTGCCGAAATTTGAATGGAAGCGAAGGGGAATATATAGCTCCCAGCAAGGAAGAGCTCCGAAATTTGCCAGAACTATCCTCTCCTTTGGTCGATTATGTCCAGACTGGGAACAAGAGACCTGGCTTTATTCCTGTGTCTGAATCTAGAATGTCAGCGCCTATAGTTCTGGTAATAGATGAGTGTTTAGATGAGCCACACCTGCAGCATCTACAAAGCTCCTTGCACGCATTTGTTGATTCTTTGCCCCCAACAACAAGACTAGGGATTGTGCTCTATGGCCGCACAGTTTCTGTGTATGATTTCTCAGAAGAATCAACTGCATCTGCAGATGTACTTCCCGGTGACAGGTTGCCCAGTCAGGAGTCCTTGAAAGCTTTGATCTATGGGACCGGGATATATTTGTCTCCTATTCATGCTTCCCTCCCTGTTGCTCATGCTATTTTTTCATCGTTAAGGCCATATAAACTGAATCTACCTGAAGCTTCCAGGGACCGCTGCTTAGGTACAGCAGTGGAGGTTGCCATGGCCATAATTCTGGGGCCCTCAGCAGAAATGTCCAGGGGGGTTGTTAAAAGGCCCGGTGGAAATAGCAGAATAATTGTGTGCGCTGGTGGACCCAATACTTATGGTCCTGGTTCAGTTCCTCATTCTCTCAATCATCCAAACTACCCACATATGGAGAAAATAGCGTTGAAGTGGATGGAGAATCTAGGACGTGAGGCTCATAGACGCAACACTGTGGTTGATCTATTATGTGCCGGAACATGTCCAATAAGAGTTCCTGTTTTACAGCCTCTTGCAAAAGCTTCTGGTGGTGTTTTCATTCTCCACGATGACTTTGGAGAAGCATTTGGTGTGAACTTGCAGAGGGCATCTACAAGGGCTGCAGGTTCTCATGGTTTATTGGAAGTCCGTTGTTCTGATAATATTTTTGTTAGTAAGGTGGTGGGTCCTGGTGAGGAAGCACATACCGACAGTCAAGAAACATTTAAGAATGACGGTGCTCTTGCAATACAGATGCTTAGTGTTGAAGAAACACAAAGTTTTGCAGTATCATTGGAGACTAGTGGAGACATCAAGAGTGATTTTGTGTACTTTCAGTTTGCTATTCAATATTCAAACATTTATCAAGCTGATGTCTCGAGAGTGATTACTGTTAGATTGCCTACCGTAGATAGTGTTTCAGCATATCTAGAGAGTGTTCAGGATGAAGTGGCTGTGGCTCTTATTGCTAAGAGAACTCTTTTACGAGCCAAAGACTCAACTGATGCTCTTGATATGCGAAAAATGATAGATGAGAGGATTAAAGATATTGCTAATAAGTTCGGCTCCCAAATGCCCAAGTCAAAGTTTTATCGGTTTCCCAAGGAGCTCTCTTTATTGCCTGAACTGCTATTCCATCTCAGAAGAGGCCCACTTCTCGGAAGTATACTTGGTCATGAAGATGAGAGGTCTGTTTTGCGGAGCTTGTTCCTCAATGCATCCTTTGATCTATCTCTTCGTATGGTGGCACCTCGCTGTCTAATGCACCGGGAAGGTGGAACTTTCGAGGAACTTCCAGCTTATGACCTTGCTATGCAATCTGACGCTGCAGTTGTTCTTGATCATGGCACTGATGTCTTTATTTGGCTGGTATGCCACTCAATAAACCTTTTTTTTTTTTTTGAAGTCATCTTGTAGGTTATGATGCTGCATCTTATATAATTTGGTCTTTGCATTATAAATTGTTGTTTGGTTTGAGTGCTGAAACTGTTTTCATATTTATTCACCTTTAGTTTGACGTTGTTTACTTTTTTTTTTACTTTTAAGCTTAATATTTAGAAAATAAATATAGGATCAAATATCTGTACAATGCATGTATTGCTTAATATTTTACAATGGATGTTAAGAATATATTTTTATGGAAGAATAAGATAAATGTTCCCATCTCCTAAGCAACTTCACTTAGTTTTGTTTGTCATGATGATGGGGCTAGAAAACCTGTTATTTTTAGCAATGAGGAGTTACTATGTTTTGGCACAAAACAAAAGCACTAAAATTAGGGCAACATGACAACTGCTGACAAAGCAGGTGTTACTGCACGTCTATGAACATGTCCTCCGAACTCACTGTTGTCCTGAGATGTTGAGTGGACAAAGAGACTACTCCTTTTGGGATGTTACAACCTATGCTTGTCTTGGTTTATACTTGTAGACTTTGTTGCCTGTCAAGCAGCATCAGACCATTTTGTTCGGGCCTGTGCATAATTAAATCCCTCTGTGAAGTGAGGATGTATTTCAAGGTGGAAAGTTTTGGCCCGTAGAAAAATATTGTTGTATCCAATGAAAAAACGTATCTAACATCCTGCATGTGGCCAATACCTTAGCCATCTTAGCCCGGGCTGATGAAAGCTTGTACGTGAAAGGGACTTATTATGCACTAAAAGGAATTTTTCCTGAAGATGAACTTTTGAGAGCCATAAAAAGGGGCTCAAGAAAGATTTCCTTGGATCTTATCACCTGTGAAATTACTTTGGCCCAGCATGTAAATCACAAGCATAGAGGCCACCCACCCCTCCAATCTTGCCTTCCAAAACCATCCATTCATATATAGAAAAAGAAAATTCACATAGTAGGTTGCATCTTTAATCTGTTGCTCATGTTTGACCAACATAATCTCGTCACTTTTCCTCTTTTAACGTGCTTTTTCTTTTTCTTTATTTTTATAACTGTTTCTCCTATAAAATTATATCGTTACCTTTTCACGTTTAATCTGCAAAGCTAAGCAAAATAGCCGAACCAAAGTCGTCTTTATGAGCTAAAATGGAGGCACTTGAGGGGAAAATCATGCCTAGTTGATTGAGTTCTGTCGGTTTGATTTGGTTTGGGGTGTCTTCCCTTATGTTTCCAACATCAAATGCATGAAACGGTTGACATCGGGATATGTAATTTATCCCAATTGTACTTTTGTTCCTAGCTCATGTATTATTTGTTTATTGTTGCGAGTGTTAACCTATGTGAAGATGTGTGAATATAGAGTAATGGATCAGAAATGGTATCTGTTGATAATACATACACATTTCATCTCTTAGGATAAAATTCTCAAGTCACTTCACACTGGAATATATATTTTTTGTCTTCATTTAGGAATTCAAAAGACGTACCAGGCTTGAAGTTTTTTCTGAACTCTAGTTAGCGCACTAGTAATTTAGCTTTGGGTAATTAGGGAATAGGGACCATGCGGGGTTATATTGGTACTTTTGACAACATAGCCGAGCCTTGCAGATTGCAGAACGTAGACCCTGCATGGGTAGAGCTGAAATCTTAGGGCCTGCTTAAATGATAATTCATCTAAGACTTGTTTGTTATGCTTACATGACAACATAGCCTTTGAAGCCTTCCAGATTCGCTGTTGACTTGTATACTTTTAAAATCAGTATTTGTGAGCATGTGACCTTTTTTTACTCTGGTTTATACTTCATACTTGATTCAATAACGAAGTAACTTATCATAGATATGTTTTGTAAGCAAATGGCAATAACTTATCTTTAGTTTGGTGCTTATATTTCTTATATTTATGTGTAGGATTTCACAAGTAACAATTTTCTGTTTTTATTCAGGGTGCTGAACTTGCTGCCCAGGAAGGAAACAGTGCTTCAGCTTTGGCAGCTTGTAGGACATTGGCTGAAGAGCTCACTGAAATGAGATTTCCAGCTCCTAGAATTCTTGCATTTAAGGTACTCCATTTTTCTTACTGGAAAGAAGCTTTCCATTCGAGCACTGGATTCTCTGCCAGTACTCGATTTTTAAATTTTTTTTATTTTTTATTTTTTTTATAAACCAAGATTCTGATTGGTTCTGGTTTCCAACAGGAGGGGAGCTCTCAGGCTCGATATTTTGTTTCTCGACTGATACCTGCACACAAAGATCCCCCCTACGAGCAAGTATGTGCTAATTAAGTTGCAATTTATTTGGAGCCTTTTTCAGTTTGTTTATCCTATAATTTAGTTTTCTGGAGTGAAATATAATACAAGTTAATCATCATTAGGACATTCCAGTTTGTCTGGTGATAAAAAAACTCAAATTTTCTAACTTACGACTGCAGGAGGCAAGATTTCCTCAGCTTCGAACTTTGACTACAGAGCAGCGTACTAAACTAAAGAGTAGTTTTATTCATTTTGATGATCCTAGCTTCTGTGAGTGGATGAGGAGCTTGAAAATATTGCCACCAGAACCAAGCTGAGAGAGACCGAAATCCTTTTTCTTTTGATATACTCAATTTTTAATCATTGCCCATTTCATAGATTTGTAATTGAAGTTTTTCATACCATGTGGAACGTTGATGCTCACCAGTTAATCAGTATCTTTCTCGATCCAATTTTTTATGGCTTTCAATTGCTCTAGACATGATAAAAATGTGTATGGCCTCTGTCTGTCTCTCCCTCCCTCCCTCCCTATAGTTGCCCGGGCTTTTTCTTAAGCATGTGCTTTTTGAAGGGCAATCTTCACGTCAAATATGACCCGAGTGCATCCCTACCTGTTCAGTTTAGTTCCATCACTTGTTGTTGGGTATCCTATGAATTGTGCAAATGATTTCTGAAGTTTGTATCTGATGCAGATTGGCAATTATCAAGATTTTGGATGTGAAGATGAATAGTATGATTGTAGTTAGATTACTGGTAAAAGTTGTCTGATGTCATTCAGTTTCCCTTGCGGAGGTTGACACGTTCTGTGCTTCTTGGGAAGAATATTATTGGTATTTCAATTAGACTTCTCTGAGGCTGCTTAAGATTCAACCAGTTTCGACCAAACAATATTTTTGTCATTGCTATTATGTGCACGAAAGGTTGCCCACATTTCCTGAACGCGACACATTTTTTAGGTCATTAGTCAACAGCTTCCTGGACGGTGAAATGGGGGTGACTTTATATTGTTTCTTGACGTGCAAATGCAGCACCTCAAGCTCGTAAATGGCTGTGATATATACCTCTTTGTTCGTATCCTGGAAATGGAAGCTTTCTTTTTATAAAACAAAACGACTTCGATTCTTGAATACTCGATTGTTTGTGCTTCTATACTAACACAAGATTCATTTATTTTGCAAACGTTAACTTTGTAGAATACATGACACGTAAGCCCATTTGTGCTCGACATTTTATTCTTACAACTCACTCACTACTCACAGTTAGATTCGGCAAAAGTTGACCCATATGTAAATATGTGACCTGATCGATTAATGATGCATATTGAGTATATTAAAGTAAAGACAGCTAGCTTGGTTAAATTTTTAACTGCTTATAAGTTGAGGACATTAAGAAATGTATATAAAAGTTGTGAATCATAAAAAATTTATAAATAAAAATAATGTTTCATCAGTTATAGCAAAAGTTTAACGACTTTGCTCAACATTGATTGTGCTCGAATTCGTCTCAACGAGGTTAAGTCTAATTCTCTCTTAATACTAATTTTTTCAAATTTTTTTGCATTATCCGTAAAATCGTGAGACTCGTTAATTTGTTTATTTTTCAAAAAAATGGTTTCGACATTTATTTACCGTTAGAAGTGGGAAAATTTATTACATCAAATAGCCCCTATTTTATATATCTTATAACAATTTGGACTTTAACCTATTTTTATTGAAAGCATAATTCTATTTTATAATTTTATTAGTCTTGAAGTGCACTGTTATCGATATTCATTGTCCACGTTGCGTGTGACTTATTTTATAAGATTTTATGGTAGGTCAATCACACATATATGATATAACGAAAATAGTACTTGTGAATCTTACGAAATTTGTTGTAAAATTAAAGTTTAACTTTGAAAAATAACTTTTTAATTAAAATAGAAATCCTCGTGGTTGAGATCCACACACTAAAACTTTTAACAGGTATGAAGCCACATCTCAAAAAATTAAACGTCAAGTTGTTAAAAGAAGTATAGATGGAGGACAAACCCTACAATATTCCCTAAAACTTATATGCAATAATAGAATTTATTTATTTAATACAGGCAACCACGCTACAAATTCATTATTAGGTTACCGGAAGAAGAGCGGCTATAGCCCCTCCTTTCTCCACTGTGCGCGCGCATTTGACTCTGCGATTGCGGCGTAGAGAGGAAACTCTTCCGATTGGTGCACATTCTTTTTTTCCCCCCCTTCATTCTGTACTTGTATTTTTTCCAGTTCAATTTTTTGTTTTGTTGTATACTGTATTAATTTATTGCTAGAACGGAATTAATAAAATAACTGCTTGTTTAGATAGATTCTTAGATGGATAATGGATTTGTTTCTGTATGTTTTTTTTCACTCTTTTGTCTGGTGATAATTATGTAAATGAATCGAAGAGGCTGCCTTGTTTATTTTCTTTTGAATTTTTCACAGTTAGTATCATTCCTTCCATGTATGCCGATCTGTTTATCGTTTCTTTTCATTTGATTAGTTGTATAACATTCCACCCTGATCTCACTGTTTAATTGTTACTAATTCGCCTAAATTCGTGTCTACAGGTCTGTCCTGTGCTGAAATTTTATAAATTCATCATCTCATGGCTGGTAAAAATAAGGATGCCAGTAGTTCCAACACCAGTGAGTATCCATCTGCACTCACAGCAGAGTACACTGCATCTCTTTTTTCTTCTTTATGGAGGAGGTGTGTGCGTATTTGCATAAACAATGTGGGTATTCTTAAAATAATATGATTTGGTTATGCAGAGGGAAAAAAGAAGGAAGTGAAGAAAGAGACTGGTCTAGGTCTCTCAGTCAAGAAAGATGACAACTTTGGAGAGTGGTATTCTGAGGTGGCCTTCTTTCTATTTCTGGCTGCTTTTTTGAATGTTGTCGTATGTTGAGCTTGCATGCATATTTGTTGTGTTTACTACTGGCTACTTATTTTTATGATGTATGTGCTTCCATGAATTTTTATTCACTCATTTTCATTTTAATACGATATTTTGTCCTTGCAAACCTATATGTGATTTAAATTGACTCTCAATTTCCTGTTTCAGTCTCATAAGTTTAGAACTGGAATTCTTTCGATGTAGCAGCCTTGATCACATTTTCTCACCTTTACTATATAGGTTGTCGTTAATGGTGAGATGATTGAGTACTATGACATATCTGGTTGTTATATTTTACGGCCATGGGCGATGTCCATTTGGGAGATCTTGCAAGTAAGTTTTCATTACATGTGAAACTCTCTCTACTGGTAATATGTTACTTGATGTAATTGCATTTAATTTTGATTTCTTTGATCCTTTTAGTAAATTCAATAGTGCACTGAATAGAGTGGTGAATTTTTTTTAACATTATAGACCCCAAGTTCTACGAGAAAAGGACTCAGTTTATTGTTGTTGTTATTGTAGTAGTAGTAGATACTTGCATTATATGTGTGAAACCGGCAGTCGTGTATTATTTTACAATAACATATACTTTAGATGTGATTTCCAAATATTTGAGGTGCACATTACAAGTAACAATGTTTTGCATTTTCCTATTTTCAAACCTAAGTTATTAGCTGCAATATCGTGAGGAAAAAAAATTGGATTATTGTTGGGCATGGAATGTTGTAATGTTTTGTCCTATAATTTTTCCTTGCTTAATAATTATTTTGCCTGTTTGATAACCTTAACCTTTTTTATTCTTATCTCATTTGTTGATTCTAGATACGTCTGTTGAATCCGTTTCCTATATAAATGTGCAGACCTTCTTTGATGTTGAAATTAAGAAAATGAAAATCAAAAACTGCTACTTCCCCCTTTTCGTGTCCCCTGGTGTTCTACAAAAGGAGAAGGATCATATAGAGGGGTTTGCTCCAGAGGTGAGATTACTTGCTCTTGGCTCTAGTGTGTTACACCATATTTATCTGTAGTTTGGAGCATAATTAAGTATCTTTTGGAAGTTTGTGGATTATTTTCTGGAAAGTATGAGAATTTCTGGTGATAACTGTAACTCTTGGTTTGGCCTAGTTTCCTTTCTGGGTCGATGACAAACAGGCAGCACATGATCAGTGACTATCAAGTTTGATTGCACCTTCCATATTCCTTCCTGTACATGAATCATTTTTCATCACTTTGATTCATTAACTTAAAATTAATATTTACTGAAAAATATAATGATGTTGAGTTTCTACATTAACACCTATAATAAGCCCACCATTAGAAATGCAATCTCAACCACTAGAAATGAGAACTCCATCATTCCTTGGTTATAACTATGATCTTGAACTGTTTACAGGTTGCATGGGTTACAAAGTCAGGAGAATCTGAGCTGGAAGTGCCCATTGCCATTCGACCAACTAGTGAAACTGTTATGTATCCTTATTTTTCTAAGTGGATTAGGGGACACCGTGATTTACCTCTAAGACTTAACCAGTGGTGCAATGTTGTTAGATGGGAGTTTAGCAATCCTACTCCATTTATCAGGTGCTTTTCAGGGAGCTTGTCTTTTAGTTAGTTTTGTGCTTTCTTGGCAGGACAGGTTCAGTAGTCTTGCTGTGAGGAGGATACAGCTTCTATTTCATGAGGCCCAGTATTTGTATTAGATATATACTAAAAACGAATTGATCTGTTATCCCCCCATTTTTTTGTTACTTAAAAAATTGAACAGTCATATCTTGTGACAAGGGGAATAAATGAAAACTGTCAATAATCAGGTCTTGTTGTCTATTAATTGGTAATATCATCTTTATGATTTTGCAGGAGTAGAGAGTTTCTTTGGCAAGAAGGGCATACTGCTTTTGCAACGAAGGAGGAGGCAGATACCGAGGTACTTCTTGCTATATTATGGATTGCAATGCCAGGATTTTCACTTGTTATGAAGATTCCGAACTTTTTACTTTTGATTGAATCTTACTTGTAAAGTGGATCCACAATTTGAACAATTTAAAGACTTGCATTTTAATGACAAGAATTTCCAGCTTCTCTTTTTCTGTAAGCTTAGTACCTTTTCTCACTGCTATATCTGGTATCATACTCTGCTATTCCTTTACATTTTCTATGTTAGGTCATCTTCAATTTTCAAAGTACTGCTTTCTGGCTCATGGTTATTTTGTGTTAGCATCAGCTTTGACACTCCAAATATGTACATATACAATAATTTTGTGGTGTCATTGGTTGAAGATTTTCTTGACTTAAAACTTGTGAACAGCGTTAGTTCTTGTTGCCGGATCAAGGAACGCCTATCATGTTGCGGCGTTAAACTATTATTTTTGTGCTGGCTTCAAGAGAGTTTTTTGGTGATTACTATTACCCACTCCTATTCCCGTTGTGGGCATTAAACTATTTTCTTGCCGTGTGTGTATCTTTGAGTCCATTAACTGCTGCATATTCTTTCTGACTAGCAAAACTTTTAGCAAATGTGGCATTGGTGTAAGAATGAAGTCAATGTTGATGGAGTTGGGTATGAATATCAGATTCAGATTCAGGCCTATGCCCAAGTGTCATTCATCAAAAATCTCTATTTTACTCTTTAAATGAAAGGAACCTTTTGCAATATCCTTATTTTGAGAATGGAGTGACTGACATGGGTAGTTTAGTCTTAATAGAAGATTCCAGGAAATGGCTCGAGGATTCCCATGATACCGGCCTGGAAGCATTTTGTTTTTTGAATTTGAAAAGCTGAAATGCTTATTCTCTACATGCAGTTTCGTGGATAATTGTTGGAAAAAAATATCTTTGATGATTTCTAATTTATTTTTTATGAGTAATGTTTCAGTTTTGGTAGCGTGGTCAGGATATTTAAACAGAATTAGCGGTTCATTGTTTTTGTTGAGCAGTTTTCTTATTGTATTTGTTTCAGGTCCTTGAGATTCTGGAATTGTATAGACGTATTTATGAAGAATTCTTGGCTGTACCTGTTATTAAGGGCAAGAAAAGCGAGCATGAGAAGTTTGCTGGTGGACTTTACACCACTACTGTTGAGGTGTTTCATAATGACACTATCTTATTCAATTCTAATTATTCCGAGTGAGTGGTCTCTTCTTGTGAAGGGAACTTTGTTACCAAATTTTTACATGACTTGATCCATTGTTTGCCAGGCTTTTATCCCGAACACGGGGCGTGGTATTCAAGGTGCAACGTCACACTGTTTGGGCCAAAATTTTGCTAAAATGTTTGAGATCAATTTTGAAAATGATAAAGGAGAAAAGGCTATGGTCTGGCAGAATTCATGGGCTTATACTACCAGAACAGTAAGCAGGATACTCTTACCTTTTGTCTTTATACTTTTTCAAGGTTCTTGTGACAATCTTTTCAAAGGACAAAGGCTTATCTAGTGTTTTCTTGAAAATCATTTAAGGCATGCTGTTCAAATGAGATAGACTAGTCTACACTCTTTATCATCTTATTCTTTAAAGTAGTGTGCGTATTCCTGTTTGAAGGTTTTCTGGCAAATGCAGTGGAAAGGATGCAACTTAAATTGGGATTTGCCTTCCTTTTCATATTACTTTCTTCCAAAATTTTCATAGAAAATATTAGTATTTAAGTTTGAAAATGAAACAGGCCCTAAATCTCAAGTCTGGTTTTATTAGCAGCACAATTTCTTTCTGCCACAGTGCTTATTGATATTTGTTTTTCCTTTTTGTTCTTTTAACTTTTGACAGATAGGGGTAATGATAATGGTTCACGGGGATGATAAAGGCTTGGTGCTGCCTCCTAAAATAGCTTCTATCCAAGTAATCGTAATCCCTGTGCCCTATAAGGATGCCAACACTCAAGGAATCTTTGATGCATGTGAAGCCACCGTAAAGACCTTGAATGAATCTGGCATTCGCGCCGAGGTGGATTCTCGAGATAACTACTCACCTGGATGGAAGTATTCAAATTGGGAAATGAAAGGTGTTCCTCTTAGGATTGAAATAGGCCCCAAGGACTTGGCTAATAATCAGGTATCAGAACTAAATTCTGCAATTTTTTTTTATATTTTCAGGATGTACCACTGCATAAATTAATTTATACTAAGAAAAGGTATATTAAATGTACCCATTTGGTGTCTTTATTCATTATTTCTGTCATACTTGATCCTTACTTTGCTTCCTACTGAGTTTTTGTTTTTCTATCAGGTGCGTGCTGTCCGACGTGATAATTCATCCAAAGTTGATATTCCCATGGCTAATTTGGTTGAGCAAGTGAACGACTTGCTCAATAGCATCCAGAAAAGTCTCTTTGAAGTTGCTAAACAAAAAAGAGATGCCTGCATTCAAACTGTAAACACATGGGATAAATTTGCAGAAGCACTGAGCCAAAAGAAAATGATTCTGGCTCCATGGTGTGATGAGGAGGTATGATATCTATTTCTCCTCTTCACGTGGCTATCCTTTTGTACTCCTAGGATAGGACCCAGTTTCTATGCATGGTAAATTTGACTCGTCTACAGGAATCATTCCACCCCACCCCTCAACACCGCAACTAGAATTAGTACTAGCAGAAGGGCAAGTAAAAAAGATAGTAGAGAATAGGCAAATTGCCCAACTTTACTAGGATTGCCATCCTGAAATTTCAAAATTTTGATGACGACTAGACCTTTTCTGACTCCCTTGTCTATATGTACTTAAACCAATGAAAAACTCTACCGGCTAGGTCCTTGTAATGTAGTTTGCATGTTTTTGCTGGTTGGGCATTTCTAATTTATCAAAATTATCCTCGTGTAATTTGTGTTTTGCACTGTAGGAGGTGGAGAAGGATGTAAAAGCAAGGACAAAGGGCGAGATGGGTGCAGCCAAGTCCCTATGTTCTCCATTTGACCAGCCAGAACTCCCAGAAGGTATAATATAAGTTCAGTTTTTGAGAATTTTGTTGATAGAAGTCCCCGGATCTCCTGATGTAGCTTGGTGGTGAATGAACATTCCCTCCAGTGGAACCCCGGTAGTAAACAAGTGGAAAAATGTGTTCATACACGATCAAAGTCTGGTGTATGGGTCGTTAATTTACTAATTACTCGATGTAATTTACTTGGTTGCGAATTACTGGGCATTATTTGACTAAATATTCCTTTTTATGCAGGGACGTTGTGCTTTGCCTCAGGAAAACCTGCCAGAAAGTGGACCTACTGGGGCCGGAGTTATTGAAGACTGGTTTTATTTATATATTACCGCCCCATACCTTGCTACAATTGATTAAATTTCTGATTGATACTTAGGAGGTTAGATGATGTGAAACCTCCTCCTAAAATAGGTAGTGTTTTAAGACTCAGAAATTTTACCATGTGCCTCATGGAATTGTAGTTCCATTTTTCCCTTCGCGTTTTGACTTGATAAAATGTGATTGTAATAGCTATGAATGCTTTGGTGCATTATAGTGATTTCTCCAGGCTATATGAATTATTTGGTGCAAAGCCCTCGTTTCTTTCGCCACTCATTTTCAATCCCGTTTCCTCAATAAAATAATTTTGCACATAAATCTATTTTTTTCTACTTTTTAATCACACATTTTCCAAAAAAAATCATTATTTTTCACAACAAAATGGGGCTCAAACAGGGGCATAATGATTTTGTAGTAGTAAAAAAGCAGCTCCTAAAATGATGTTCACACCAATTCCTTGGACTGCGAGGGAGAACAAACGTTGTGGTACCTTCGCATAGAGAAATATTAACCAATACCCATTGCATGTCTGTTTGTTGTGTACACTTCATACGTAATTACTTTTTAAAATTTATCCATATTATTACCTAATAGAAGAGCATATTGTTTTTATCCTATGAGAGAAGCATCTGATCTCTGTAGTACAGACCACACGAGCCTTCCAGCTCAGGGATTGAGCTTCCCGAGTTTTCCTGGAAGAACTACAACTCTCCACCCACGTTGCCGCTTGACCTTCATAACCATCACCAACAGAACATTTGCATTAAAAAAAAAAAAATCAACAACAGAAAGGGTTCGAGTGAGACCACACCCTTTAATAATAGCACATCAAAGATTTCAGTTTGGTGGTGACAGTAGCATTACACGAACAAGATAAATGAAAAGTGCCTTGAGTGCAAATAAAACATGGCCTCATGAGCTAAAGCCTCGAGATACTGGACAAACAAACATAAGATGAAACATGTTGGAGCATGAAATTCATCAATGCATGCCAAAATTGGCCTCTACTCACGATGGAGAGGTATCAGGCATTCAGATGCATGCTATCGCCGCATCACACGATGGCGTTCTTGTTTCCGAAATCGCTGAAGCATGAACTCATCTGTTGCAGCTGGCCTTCGAGCTGCTCCATCAGTAACTGAATCAGAATGTCTAGCTACTGGACCAATGTCGTCTACACCTTTATCTTTGTAAAGCTCAGGATGCTCTGCCAATATATAATTGTAGTTTACATCAAAAATATCAACAAATAAGAAATTATCCAAAACAAGGTGAACATTTCTTTTTAAGAAATAACAGAAGAAATTATTAAGTAGTGAACATGGTTGCAAGTAGGAATGGCAAGTCAGCAAATACACCAAAATCAACATCAAGCATGAATGTCATCCCTATTATATAACATATACACTAAGCACATATTTGGTTTTTGCTTAGGTATTTTTGACACTTGTTTTAGCTTAAAAGTTGAAAGTTGCTTATATTTTTCTTGTAAAAAAACTGTTACTTAATTTGACGTGTTCTTTTTAGGGGGATTACTAACTTAAAAAGTTTCAAAAATTATAAGATAATATTCAGGGAAATATTACTCTGGTAGATGGATCCATGCACGATTATGTGTAGTGAGGAGACATAAGGTAAACTGACCTTTCCTAAGCTTTTCTGAATAGTCCTTTCCACGTTGGAAGTAGTCAGCACTGTAACTTGAGGGAATTCTGGAGTCTGCTTTAGTGCCACCCATTAACCTCTTTTCCTGTAAGAGCTTTTTGGCCGCCTCTGTTTCCTCGATATTCTTTAATTTGTATCTGTAGAGTAGTGAGTAATCATAAGAAAGCAGTGAACTTCAGTTATCTGGCAGTTTAGAGGTGATGTTTCTGTACCCTTTTAACAGTAACGTGCCTATCGTACTAATTGTTCGAGTAAGAATTCATGCATCTCTTTTATAAAACAAGGCAGCAGTATCCCATTCTACAGCTATGAATAAACTCAAGAAACATTGTAGCAAGAAGCTAGGTTACACAACTGCATTAACTTCTCTCCTTCCCATGCTCCCAAAAGCATTAAACTTGGTATCTAAGATTTTACATGGTAGAGGAGATAGCATGTAAATGAAAACTAAGAATAAGCTTTCTTGAGGATCACACTTTCGATATTGTTTCAACCTTCATAGAGGGAAAGAGACTGAACCATTGCTTGAGAGGAAAATAGTTAAATAGAACAAAACATACTCAATCGGAAGCTGAATTTCAGCGATTCCTGTGGTCCACTGAGTAGAGCTTTCTTCTGAGTTTCGCCTCTTCACCTGAAGGAAAAATTGGGAAGCTTCAAAAATATAATTTTGATTCTGCAACTTGCATATGACACCACGGTGAAGGATTCTATTCCAGAGTGGTAGAACGATTCACTACATGGTGGATGGTCATATATATATTATCACTATTTCTGAAGAAGGTCCTACGACAGCTATTATCTTCTTATAAAAGAAATATATAGGCATGCATATGAAACTTGAATTAATGGTAAATTCAGACTTTCCTGTCATCCAAAAATTCCTCTGCCGAACAGTTACAGTTCAATTTGTTAACTCAATAGTTCAGTTTGTTAACTCAATAGCCACCTCCTCATCCAGGACAATTGGAGAACCAATTAACTTGATAAAGATTTAGGCAATATACAATGAAAATGTACTAAAACTGGGGAGGCGGGCAACTTGCAGTAAATTGCTGTGTTTCACATGTTTAAAATTGATAATATAGTGAACCAGCAATTGCAACACTTGTATTGAGAGAAGACTGTATTATAACATTGGTAACTGTAGGAATTTATGAACAAATAGATCAAATATACACCCTTTATCAAACCTTTGTTCAGAACTAGCCCAATGGGCACGAGTTCTTACAATGGATATAGATGGATACCCAGGAACATTTATGTATATTGCCAGGATTTTATTAACCATTATGTATACAATGCCGTTCAGGGAACACTGTGCCATGAAACTTCACCAGTGCTCTTGCCTCTTAGTTGTTTTAAGTACCAACTGTTACAACCTAATAGCTTGTCAAATGCTTCTAGTAAGATCATCACTAAAAAGATAGCTTTCTACTCTTATTACTGAAGGGAACAGTGGCCTTTGTTAAAGGTCAAAACATCAATGTATGACATAACTTCTTGCTAGTGATCAACTTATGACTTCCATTGACAAAAAAGCTACAGAGAACAATGTGATATTGGAACTTGGTATGGTGAGTTCCATAGATTTTTATAATTATTCATAGTAAATGTTGTAAGGAAATTTAATTTGGGCATATTTATTAATGGACTTATTTACAGGTGTATCACTAGTTGTTGGCCTCTAGTCTCATCAAAGATATTTTTGGGTTCGTTGCATCTTCCACAAGTGCTTGGGAAGATGACTCGCTCATTATTGAAAATGAAGCCCTAAATCAGGGCTTAACCTTTTAAACAGGTGTTGGTCCCTCCCAGCACAGCTAGCTGGTTTCCCAGGGGGGGAAAAAAGGAAAAATTGCAATGACTTTTCTTATGTGCCATACAGGGAGGGGGTGGAGACTGGGTAAATAAAATTCGAGCCACTCACTTTCAGGTTCTCTGGAATTTTGTATAATTCATTCTCTGCATGTTTCAAATCGTTCTCTACTTGATTCGTCGCATCAATGTTCCTGCCCCTTTTCTTTGCCAATTCTTGTTCAACATATCTCAGCCTGTCGTTAAAAAATGAAGGAAAAGGGTAGCAAATATACACTAGTGTCGAAGCAGCAGCAGTAAAATCAAGAATCCATACGACAATATGAAAAAATCCGACAAGAATCCCACAATAAAAGATTTCTTCTTTTTCGGAGAAGTCTAAATTCCTTGATAAATGATTTACTCCATACTGTGTCTAAACATGTAACTATTTTTAGTAAACTAGGACTAATACAACTTGAAGTTCAGATCATTCTTCATAGAAACTATTTCCGAATGCTTCAACATCTCATTCATAATTCAGCAGCGCAACAAGACAGTAGTAAGTGCTTACAGAACAATCCAATTTGGCCGGATTCAATACAAATCAAAAGTACGAAATAAGAGGACTTGGAAGAAGGTGAAGTGTAAAGCTTAGAATATAGCGAATTGAAGCTGAGAACTTAAAGCAATATACCTCAAAAGCAACTGAAATTGAGAAATTCATTTTCTCATGATGAATAATACAGATTGAAAGCAAGCAACTAGAAGGAATAATGATTTGTTTTTCACTAAAATCGATTATAGTTCAAAGGGAAGCCCGTATCTATTCCCTGATATGCAGTTAAAAACAAAGAGCAGAAGGAGATTACATACATATTGGGGTCTTCGACCATGACAGCAGTTTCCTGAGCAAAGGTGTCCTGCAAAACCAAGTCATCCTTCTCCCCATCCCCTTCATTCTTGTCATTGACTTTACGAGCCAAACCACCTGTACTAGCATTGCTTGCTTCAGCACCACCAACAGTGGCGGCAGCCTGCGTGGCTGTGAGTAAAGCCGGTATTCCGGATTTTCTCTCCCTCTGCCTCTGAAGGAATTTAACCTCCTCCAACGCCAATCTGATCAAATTCATCTTTTTAGTGACTTACACAGATAAATAAGGTGAAAAAAGAACAGGTCATTTATGAATAATATAATATACTATTGATGAAATGAAATTAATCAAGGCACCTTCTTTCTTGGTCGGAATCTTCCTCTTCGGCGGTGGGTGTACTTCTTTTCCTGAAATTCTTGGCCTTCATCTTCCTCTTCTGTTTGTGGATTCCTATCCGACGAATTAACGAACGCCCGAGCAGCCTTCTTTACCTATTTATCGCGTCACTAAGATTGAAACCAATTTGCGCTGAGCGATTTCAGTGTGAATCGGAGAACCACTGATGGGAAATTGGAATGCGATGGGAGAGGGAGGAAATGACTGCCTCCGTTCCCTACAGAATGTTAAGCCCAAATAGAATACTTTCTAGGCCTTGATCTGGGCTTTCTGAAAAATCCCGTAGTCGAAACCCATGTCCCAACTTGATTCTACCTCAAAGCCCAAGAAGGAAAATGCTACGTGTATATGGACCACATAGCCGTGTCCATAATGGACACGTGTGGACCACGGCTATGTGTACCATAATGTACACGTAGCACAACCCGCCCAAGAATTAGATGTTAATGAAACTAATTAATTAAATAATTGAAATTAAATTTATAAGTTCTCTGTAAATAATCCAGTTAAACATCACTCGCCTTTTTAGCGAAATATAAAGAGAAAACTCTTTCAAAATAAAGAGTACCTCCCAACGTCATTCATATTCCACACTTCGAAGAGAGGTTTGCAATTGCTAAATTCTAACTTCATCCAGATTGTATAATAAATAATCACGTAGGACTACATTACCTTATAATATGCTAATCAATTTTCACGTTCCAACCACAAATTCAAACATTTGTCTATTTTACCTGTAACAAAATGTTAAAACAATCAATTTTTTTCAATCGGTCACAACTAGGGCAGTGAATGGATTGAATTTTGATCCGAGTTTGATGAAATTATATATAGATGAATTTAGAATCTCAGTTCGATAACCCGATCAAGATCTGAATTCGATAATTCATTAACTAAATAGAGTAAATATAGATATATGTCAATCAATCCGATAACAACTCGATTCAATTTGTTATAAAAATATAATATATTTTATATATAACCGTATAATTTATTACACATAATTCTTTTCATTTTGAAACTTGTATTATACTTTATGACTTTTAATTAAGAATGTCAAACCTATTAAATTCCAATATAATATTAATATATTATAATAAATTTTGTATTGAGATTGAGAATCTCCTATTTCTAAAATATTTCGAATTGGATATTCGATAATACAGTAAATCGAATATGAATTTAACGATCAAATATTTATTGAATTATCGAATCGAATATGGACATATCCAATCCATATCCTATCCATTTACGGGCGGCGTCACAATACTTTTTGTTTGCTTAGACACACAAGTTTCCATAAAGTTTTATTTTTACCTTATAAATATATTAAACTCTGCCGCATTCCATATCTAGTAAAACATAATATCTCATATTATGACAAGTTTTACAACTTTTGTTATTTGTCAAGCTGAATCTTTAAATGATGACAGTTACCAAATTTTCCCATTATTCAATAAGAATAATTCTTCAAGTACATAATTTCACATTTTCCTGTTTTTCTGTGAAAAAATCATGTACTTATAGCATGATTGATTCAATAATTTCCATTTAGGGTCTACACGTTTTTCTATTCAAATTTTGGCAGTTTAACTTGGACAATGGCTACTGAAGTTTGCTGATTTTTTCAAAATGGCACTTGAAGTAATTTTCTTATAACCGTAATCACGCAAAACGGGATCTTAAAAATTCTACATGTCACTGTCAAATTTAACATAAATTGACGATGTTAACTAATACCTCAAGTCAAATCTTGTATGTGAAAGTGAGATAAATGGGTTTAGTCTCGGATGTCAATTTGAATCACTTCGATATTCTCAAATCACACAACGTTATAATATGTGCGCCATCCCTCCCAAATCTTGGATATTGAATTTGTTGATATCTGACCTCCGAAATCGTTAAGTACAATTTGTTGTATGCATTAAGCTCGGATATTTGAGATCAGCTCGTATTAGATATCGCTGAGGTTTGAGGGGACATAATGATTGAAGATTACTTACACATTATACAACTAGTCAATCAATAAGTGACATTTGGAAGTTCTTATATTAGCGCCCACCAATTCCATCAATGAAATGTCTTAACTTTATTCCCTAATTAGTTCATTAATTGTTGTGGACTACATGTAAGATTAACTCATATTGACCTGACAAAATCGAGCTCTGTAATCAATCCAAACATGCCAATAGCATACTTTCTCAGCTCGATAATGTTGCTGATAAGACAAGGAAATTGAAGATGCATGCTAACCTTTCTCTATAAAAGGAATAATGAAGGTCTTAAATAAAGGAGATGAGCTCTAAACACTTCATATTTCAAATATCTCCTTAAAGGAAAAGAGCAAAAACTTGTAGTTGTAGTTATAATTCGCAAGTTGTTATCAATAAAACTCTTATTTCCATTTTAAGTTGATTTGATGTTCATACAATTTTCGACGTCAACAGAATTCAACCATTTCTATTGCTCACCACTCCTTTTGCTCAGTTTAATCAATCGCTTATCGTTTGGAGATTACACTTTAAATTAGGACATTGATTCCACCATAGTCTCAAGTCGAGTTAACACCAAGACATTATAAGCGATATTCAAAATTATGAGTTTAGGCCAAAAAAAACACCATTCCACTCGAAACTTGATGATCTAGGGGACTAGCAAGATTGGATGCCGAACTCTCAAGGCGCATGATTATCAAAAGTTGAATGTGATTGCACACAATGCATTTGTTTGGAATTCATTTTTTAAAACTTTTTTTTTTTTATCCTGAAACTCGTTCCATAACTTTTATCAATTATATATTTCATTAACATTTATAAAAATTACTAAAAATTTGATTTTTATCAAACACATATTTACGTATTCATTATTTTTACATTGTTCTCGCAATTAACATGGATCACACATTCAACTCAAAAGTTTTAAACTATTGTATCCACTATTATGTTTTTTATATTTTTTCCTTGGAAATGTTTGGCTCTCAATCCTACTTTTAAATATGTGGTTCCTTTGGAAGTAATTTAATCCAGAACACGGGAAAGAGTGCACGCATAAGAATATGTTCCAGAAAAGTAATTAGGCTTGGAATCACCGTCTTGCATTTGGAATTTTTCCCCCTTCTTGTTCTTTCGGAAAAAATTGCACTATTCTCAATTCATTATCCAGGGAATCATGTTTGGTACATATTGTCAACAATATTGTACACCAAACACGTGGCATATTTTCAATGGATGATTTTACAAAAATAATTTATCTTTCCAATCAATATTTTTTTGCCACTTACAACATTGCCAAAAATGTTGTAAAAAAAAACATTGTATAAACAACATTCACCTTGTCCAGGTGGCAAGTCATGTACAACCTATAAGAAATAGGGCCTTGCTACAAAAAGATAATGGATGACAAGGATGACCATACACACACATGGGAGTTCATCATTTTTTTATTCAGGCCGGGACTCACGTGCAAATGTGAGGGTGGTGTCAACTCCTATGTCAAACTTTTGGACACTTCAACAAAATCCTAAGAAATATAAATTGGTCCAAGATTTCCCAATTTATTACACAATAAGTCCCTTAAAACAGAATACTATATTTCAAAAATATACATAGATACTGTAAGTAGAGTAACAAGAACGATAACTTGTATAAAATCGCAACATTCAAAAAGTGAATTTCTACAATTCTCTCTTGAAAGAGGACATAAATGGTGCTCGTTTCACAATGAAATTCTAGAAAATTTAATTAAAGTCAAAAGAGTTTTCATGCAAGCTGGGTGAAATAGGTGTCATTGACTTGGGTTTTGGAGGAGAGGAATAGCAAATATGGGGACTACTATTGTGGCGGTGATGGAGTTGAAGGGCCTATGCCGGGTCAGAGACGGAGTGTGTTGGTAGGAATGAAGTTTTTTTCTTTTCACTAAAATTTTGTGTTCGTCGATTTTACCTCTAAAATGTGCATATTGCTTGACCAAAATTGGTTAGTTCTTAGTTTCAAAGTTGTCCGTGAATAAGTAAAAATTCAACAGCTACTGTGATCTTTGCTTTTTTAGGTTTTCTCCAAGTTGACTAAGCAAGATATCAGTATCATTTTTTTTTTTTGACTCGGGTGTTCGAATTTCGTCCGATTAATTTTGAGGGGTGACTGCTTTTCCTTTTGATTTGTCATCCGGATAAATTCGGATACAGTCACAGCTTATACATATTTGGGTCGGACATTCAGGAAGCGATTATCCTCCCCGTGGACCTCCCTTTATTATGTACAGATAGAACCCCGTATGGACGACAAAAGATATCAGTATCTTTGATTTCGTATTCAGATATTCAATTCCTTCATTTTGTAATCTTTAACACCCAATTTGAATTCAACACCTGTTTTTGTTCCCTTTTCGCATTAAATTTTAACAGAGATTTGGAGAATTGCTGTCGCTGTGGGCAATTTCTGCAACATTAAGCATCGATGACTAATAAATTGCTCCTTTTGAGAACACCTTGCTGCTCGGACAATAAATTAGGGAGGAAATGCTTCACCTTTTCCTTTTCATTTTGTTGACTTTCAGTCTTCCTTTCCATAAGTACTAAAAAAAAATTATATTTAAAAACTGAAATAAATCTAACTGACGTATTTGGTAAGATAAATTATTCGAATTAAATAATAAAAAAAAGGAATGAGTCAAAATGCTTTAGATATTCTATTAATTTAACGTGGATCCTTTCTTGCCTTTGTTACTTTTAGGAAACCAATGTTTACTTTACAGGCTAAATAAAAAGAGTGCGAAAATGCTAATGAATTAAAGAGAGATTAAATAAGGGGAAAAAAAAATTGGAAAAAATTGATTGATGAATCGCCACTTGACAATAATTAAGTGTAAAGGCAAAGCACGTGTCATGCGATGAGACTCAACTGCTCATCGTCTAATTTATTTATTTATTTATAATATATTCTCAGATATGTTATCATAGTACCACAACCCAACCCCCAAGTGGCAAAATTCAACAAGGAACTCATATTTTTTTTTTTAAATTAATTTTTGTCCAAACATTAGTTTCCAACTATAATTAAAAATTCAGGATTATAAGTAAGTAGATTTCATATGCAGCCCCTTAACTTTTAATTTGCCCTCGTTAATTTAGCTAAAAATCATATTTTTAGTAATTTTAATAAAAATTGATGAAATGTGTGATTGAAAAATTGATAAAAATTGTGAGTTCTATGAAATTTATGATTTAGAATGAATTTTAAAAAATAAGGACGAAACGTTTAATTGGCGATCAAATTCGTCAAAATCTTCAATATTCCACATGATCACTAGCATCATGCTAAGTTGAATAATGTTTTCATTTTCATTTTCCATGTGCGATGGAACATTAATTATTTATCTACATTAATTATTTATCTAGACTGGTGAGCATCATGGCCTAGGGGTACTAAGTGGCAATAATTGATTTATCGTTTTGAATGTAGAGATATAGATTCCATTTAAAATGATAAATCAATTATTATCATTTAATTGTTATTTAAACTGTTCTAGATAGATAACATCACTCCTAGTTCTTATAGGAGTAAATTTTTCATCAGTTTTGAGGATGAAAAGTGGCCTCGACTGTGGTAGGATAGCGGAATTTGAAACCTCGAGTTGAGTTAGACAAATTAACATTTAATTACCCAATTGCAAATTTGATTAAAGTTGAGTAACCGTGAATGAAAAGTAAATACTTCAGTCCCTTAAATTATTAGTTTGGGTTCGGAGGCAGGTTCGATTGTGGACTTTCTGGGTCAGATAAGCACAAACCATTTCCCCCACCCACTACGATACACACAACACTAAAGAAACTTCTCCCCCTTCCTCTTCTTCCCTTGTCTACCTTAGGAACTTAATTTCCTCAAGGCCATTAATACCAAGAAATCATGGTTTGTCCAATATATGTATATGTGTGTGTGTATGTATAATTTGATTTTTTCATTATGATGACTGACTCCTGTGTTTATTGATCTGACATAGGGTGAATTTAGAGATGAAGAGTACAGGAAGTGGCCATCGTGGCTCCTTCCACTTCTGCAAACAAGTTTCTTCGGTCAATGCAAGGTTCATGCCAGTGGTCACAAGAGCGAATGCAATATGTATTGTTTGGACTGTGTGAATGGAGCTCTCTGTTCCCTCTGCCTCAATGTGCACAAAGACCATCGAACTATTCAGGTCCCCAACTCGATCAATCAGCGAAAACCATTTCCAATTTCAGTATAGACGAATGAATGAGTGAATTTGTTGTTATTGTTGTTGTTGATGATAACAGATTAGGAGGTCATCTTACCATGATGTCATAAGGGTCTCTGAGATTCAGAAGTATTTGGACATAACTGGTGTTCAAACCTACATTATCAACAGTGCCAAAATCGTGTTTCTGAACGAACGCCCACAGCCAAGGCCAGGTAAAGGCGTCACCAACACTTGCCGAGTCTGCGAACGTAGCCTCCTCGATTCCTTCAATTTCTGCTCCCTCGGCTGCAAGGTATTATTAATTTAATTTATTATTATTTATTTGTCTTTCAGAATGTTAATTGATTGGAATCTGATTCATTTCCCTGTTATTCTATCAGATTGCGGGGACATCAAAGAAGAATATACGCGTGGATGTTGATGTGGATGTGGGTGGTTCAGACTCGGAAGAATCCATAAATGGTATTAAACGTATGATGAAGAACAAAATACAGAGTTTTAGTCCATCAACGCCCCCTCAGACTTGCACAAGTGGGAAAAGGAGGAAGGGAATTCCTCACAGAGCTCCAACAGGAGGGATTATGATAGAATTCTAAAACCTAATAAATGGAATGGCTATCGAATTCCAGCATGCTGAGCTATTTCAATGGAAGCCGGTGCCGGAATTTCAATATGAACAGGTCAAAACAAACCTAGTCTTTGTGATTCCTATGCATAAATTACTAATGTGTATAACATAGGTATGGGAAAAGATGAAAAATCAATAAACCTAGAGATGTATGTAAATACTAAATGAATAGCGTGAGCCAATAATCCTAGCGAGGTTTCTTCTACTCATAAAATTAAATCAAAGTATGTTGTTTACTTCTCTTCTATGATAGTTAATGATTGTTTATAAATAGTTAATACGATAAACACAAGAAGAGTTCGGAGAAAGAGTGGTACGAGTCGATAAGCACGAGAAGAGATGAGTCAGCAGTAATCTGCTGGTACTGTCTGTCTGTCTGTAGTGGTGATGTGGACTGCTTTATTTACCGGTATTTAATGATTCCTTCTTATGACTTGCATGCCGATAACTACACAGCCGCCTTACAACTGCTAGCATAGCATGTTTGGGAGCGCCTCCCTCCCTCCCTCCTTTTCTTTAATCATCATCTAATTGCGAACATGAGATTGGGATGTCAAAAGTGTCGAATGCACACTAGCTCGGTTCACCTCGATTATGTCCATAGAATGTTTGGACTTATATTAAGACGAGCTATGGATTGAACAAAACTCGAAAAATTGTTCACGAGCCAACTTGTCTTGAGCTCGTGAATTGATTATTTTATTCAGTTTTTTTTTTAAATAAAAAATAACCCGACTCGTTCATGCGTGGAATAGCTTGTGCTTGGCTCATGTCCACGAGCAAAAGGATCAATTCGAACCTTGTTTGTGGACACGAGTCGAGGTTGAGATATACTTCAAAATAAATCGAATGTTTCTAAATAAGATTCAAGTTGACGACTAATCAATTAATAGAGCTCTATCACTGAACTATTTAGGAAACAAGTGGAAGATTAGATCTCATAAACTTCAATTCCCCTTTTCAAGCATTACAATTATGATGTCTAAAAGAGTTCATTTTAAGAAGATTTTGACCACATATTATTTAAATCGAATTGAGATTTGACTTATATTGAATGACCAAATATGAAATTAACCCTATATTTTATGTTTCATCACACTTTTACATTGTCAACCTCATCTAGAAATCACATTAATTTGATATGTTTTTGGTTACATAGGAATTTGAAACAAAGAAAGCAATAAATGTGCAATTGGAAAAATTGAGATATGAGTTGATTAGAATATATGAATTGTGTGATTACTGATTACCCATTTTTATATTTAAAGCACTGAATTTGTAGGTTGGTTGGTCCAGTGGGTCCACCACTAAACCCACTTGCAAGATTCCATTTATCAACTATTCAACTAAAACTTGTGTTTAAAATGGGTAAAACTGTTAACTACAATTATAATAAAGTAAGAAGTATACAACCATATCTCTTGTAGGTTACCCATACCACCAATATTTCACTCTATTTACTATTATGCTATTTTATACATTTAATTATATGAAGACCCATGATAAACAAATACAAAAATATTTCTATAAATTACTTTTAACAAAAAAAAATAAAATAAAAATTTGAGTAGTGCTATGGGTACATAGCATTACACATAATGATTTACATAATTGTCAAATAACGTACCCCTATTCGGGACGTCTAGATCGCTATGAGTACATAGCACTACACATAATTGTTCACATAATTGTCAAATGACGTCTCCCTATGAGGGGGCCCCCCAAATGGGGGGACGTCATTGGCAATTATGTCAAATATTATGTGTACTTTTATGTACACATAGCATATTTCTAAAAAAAAAATTCCCAATTTTGATATTCCAACACTACCAAAAATAGAAGAATAATGTGTAGTTAAAAAGAAGAAAAAAATGAGAATCAAACGCTGCCGTGAATTTAACTCTATAGGTAGTAAATAAAGTTGGTCTATGGCTAGTTCCATCAAGAAAATATATATTGAAAGAAGGGCAATTAGAGAATGGAAATGTGAGGTTGACAAGAGAGACATTGTTTTTGTTCAAGCGACTGATTGAAAAGGACACGGGGACAATGTGAACAAACCATCATCCGCTCTTATGCATTAGTCTATGCCGTAACATGTACAGAATCACTTCGTAGACAAAAAATTGAGTGTATTTTATAATTTAAAATACATCTATAAATTTAGAAAATAAAAAATTTTAAGCGGACTTTTTATATTTAATATTTAAATTTACGACTCCCAAAAAATATTTATTATTTTTCTCTATCTTTTATTTTCACTGACTTCCTTTCAAATTTTATATTATTTTCTTTAATTTTAAAAAGAGTATCTTATAACGTAATTTCAAGGATTGACTCTTTAAATCTAAATCGTGGAGCACTTTACGTTTAAAGAATCTTTCGAAAATTCTCTTAATTGATAGAACACGCCAGATGGAGAAAATGAACATTCAATGGTCTTCGTAGGCCAAATAATTTTCCTTTCTATAATTGATTATTTTCGTACGACGCGAGAGACCTGTTTACAGGTCAATCCTTCCTTCCTTTGAAATTGTCCAAACCCAATGCCTATTTTCTGAACTTTATTAAAAATTAAACGGGAAGCAACTAATTTACTGTCATACTGCAGTGTACTGAAAATATCTTCTTAATGAAGGAAAATAATTAACGTACTTATTCCACATCCTTATGAATACAATTTTATTTTATTTGAAAGATATTTTATTTTCTTCCCTTTTTTTTTTTTCAATATTACTCACTTCAAAATAAAAATATAAAATTTATTTCAATAATAATTTGTACTTTTTATCTTCTCGACACGTGTCCATAATTTTCTCCCTCTTCATAAATAGCAAAAAGAAACTTGACAAATTAGTCACAAGCATATGATAAAAAGTATCCAACAAATTAATTTCAATTATAATGGTCATACCAAATACTTGTGACATCTATAAAAACAAAATAACTAAATGCGTTACATCAATACAAGGTACCATAATGGATATTCTATGTACAAAAACTAATTTATCATAAATGTGTTAAATAAATAAAAGCATTTTAACCTTTTTAATCTAAATGCATTGTCAACCCATAGGCCAGGTTTAAAATAGGAATAATTGCAGCAACGGTTCCAAATCTTTTCAATTTTTGCTCATTTTACCCTAACTTTTATTTTGTGCCAATGGAGGTCCCAAACCTTTCAAAAATATGCGCCGAAGGTCCATCTGGACGGATTCCATCAAGTTGACCGTTAGTCAACCAAGAATGGTTGACATTGACCAATTTTGACCCAATTAGAAGGGGCAAGATAGTAAACTTGACAATTTTTTCATTAAATAAATAAATAAGAATAAAAAAACAAAAACCACACACTCTCTCTCCCTATCCCCACCCTTCTTCTTCAGCCACGCCGTCAACAGCAAGTAGCCACCATCCACGCTGAGCACCACCACCTGCTAAAACCAAACTTCTCCACCCCATCCCACACCACTACGTGCTCAATATTATGGAATTTTCAGCGCCACAAATTGGGGATTCGATTACAAGGCAGAGGGATCTAATATAATAATGGATTTTCTTGGTGGTCCTTATGCCATTTCAAACACGAATCAGGTCACATCATTTGGTTGTGATGACTTGGCTAAAGTATTTTCAGACCCATCCAATGATTCCGATGATTGTGTTGCTTGTGCATCCTATCGTGGAAACTTTTCAAATTCTGTTGGTATAGGGTCATGTCCGAGTAACTCCTTCACTGCCACAAATTGGAAATTTTCGTCGCCGGAGATCAGCAGCTTCTTCACTGCGCGTCTCGAACTTCTAGCACCACAAATTAGGGGCTGATTTGGTTGATTGTATTTCTGATTTGGTAATTTCAGCTTTGAGTAATTTCAACTTCAAATCATTTGGGGAAAAATGAAGATGGTCGTTGGTAGTGGATTTTGGTTTTGATTTGGGGAAATCAGTAATGGATTTTGGATTTTGCGGTCGTAGGTAGTTGAAGATGTGATTTTGATTTTGATTGGGGTCGACAGTTGCAGATGAAGTGCCGATGATTTTTTGTTTGTTTTTTATTAAGGCAGGCGAGGCCTGGAGGTTTGACTGGCGGCCGGCGACGACTTTGGTTGGATGTTGGAGGTGGAGAGAGTGTGGTTGGGGAGGAAGAAGGAGATGGGGGTGGGGTGAGGGGGGCTGGGTTTATTTGTTTTTTATTTTTGGAATTTTTTAATTTATTTTTTAAAACTTATTTAATATGATAAAAATGTGAATATACCATTTTGCCCCTTCTAATTGGGTCAAAATTGGTCAATGTCTACTATTCTTGATTGATTAACGGTCAACTGGATGGAATCCGTCCAGATGGACTTCCGGCGCATATTTTTGAAAGGTTTGGGACCTTCGTTGACACAAAACAAAGGTTAGGGTAAAACGCGCAAAAATTGAAAAGGTTTGGGACCGTTGCTGCAATTATCCCTTTAAAATATGCTCAAATTGTTGCACGAATTGAACTCATATGCATCGTCCTTGCCAGATAGAAAAGATTCACCTTCCGATCTATGTCATAGTATCAATAAAAATCTCGTATTTGATCAATAGTATGTCGGTCATTCTTTGTGTTGACGCACTTAAACGTTTTGTGATGCTAAAATGATTGATAATTACCATTTTGGCTTGAATTTCTCCCACGAGATTCAATGTGATCGTCACAATTCATCCCTATTAATTTACCAAACCAATTAATTTGCTTGCTTGCTTGCTTGTAGTAATTGCTCCATTCCCATTTTAGTTCCAGTAGTTTGGTCCATTAATATAATGTCGGTATAGATTCCAAAAGCATCCATTACATAAGCTGACAACTGAATATTCGTGCTGCTTACGGATTACGCCAATCAAGGAAACTCGTCCTATGTGTTCACCAATTACGCCACTATGTGCCTGTTTTTTCACTACTTCGCCAAGGATGTAAGTATCATCTTTTAAAGTGGGGTGACTGAATAAAATGTACACCGAGCTTGACTTGGAGATCATGGACAATTGTCCTGGAAATGGCTCAATGCGTTGGTCAGAATATCCGCGAAGTTGTTTATGGATGGAAAATTTAAGTCAAAGTCAACCACACATTCATGGGACCCACAACTCTCAACCATATATTTCATCAACTCTTATCATAATTTACTAAAAAACTGAATTTTAACTACATCAAAAAAGGTAATGTTTAGTGCGGATATGAAAAAAACGAATCATGTGCTATCTAAAGGGAGCTCTTGTTGTCCAAAAGAAATCTTGGATGTTGTTCTAGTAGAAGATTGAGTTCTTAGAAGAGATGAAGTATGTTGGATAATATGTAGGAAAAATCTGGAAAAAACAATGAACTCCAAGGCACGAAAATCGTAATCTTTTAAGAGATGTTTATCCCATATCCAACAAAGTCACGACTGGGGTATGAAATAAAATCTCTCTCAGGATACAATGGAGACGTTTGATTCAAACTGTGATTATTTGATCAAACCAAGAAGACACTCTATAA